>SHCU01000264.1:49212-71615 GCA_004307685.1 Ceratina australensis | reverse complement strand
TTAATGCGCTTGAACGCGACCGCTGCTTCGAGCAGATAACGTTTTCATTGTCCGTCAAGGTCACGGAATATCTGTTCGATTCCGTCCTCCGCCGAAACCCGTCTCGATTCCCGAAGGATTACCCTTCGGCCCCTGCGCCTCTCTATCCCCGTGAGAACTTACCCCGATGACGGAAACTCTCCCGTCTTTCCTATTCCCATTCCTGAATTCACAGATTCCAGTTTGTTTAGTTCGTTTAATCCTTTAATTAAACTCTTCTATCTCTCGAGATTACAGTCGATTAAACGAACCGTCCAGACACCTGATCTCACGTGTTTTTCAATTCGACAATTTTTCGATCCGAATAATTTTTAGTCGCGGAAATGTTTTAAAACTTCGTTTCGTCGGGAGGGCAGTAGTCTGGGATCTAAAAATCGGGCTGACTCGAGCAAGGATTCGCGACGTCTTAAGGACTAGAGCAAACACGCATTTCCATGGCGATCGTCAAGGGAAACTCGAATTTCCTACACGCTCCATCTGGGATTTACCGGTCTATCCGGAAGGAACTCGATAAAATTGCTTTCGATGTATGCTCCTCGACGTTTTATACTACGTCTACGTTTATCGAGAGATCAGACTGTCGCGTCGGGTTTTTCAACGATCTCTCAAATTTCCGAACAATTCATTTCGGCATAAAATAATTTTACCTGTAAGTACCTATATTTTCGCAAAAATTTATCACTTGAAATATTTGATGCAATCGTATTCGTGCAAATCATTATTCTGAATATATTTAAATGCAGTATGTCCAGTATGCGAATATGTTCGCAGTGATCATTTCGATTTTACGAAGAATTGAAATGGTGCCGATGCGGTACTCACGATATCGAAGTCGAGATTCTCGGCGATCCAGTCGCGGCCCTGCTTGAATTCGTCGTGGAGGCCCATTATGTATAGGGTGTCGAGGCCGTCGACTATAGTCGCGCCCATGTTCGACGCGCCGAAGATGCTGGCGCTATGACCTCTCTTCGAGATCGGTCTCAGCTCATTTTTACCCCAGGCGTATCTCACGTAGTTGTCCCAGCCATGTTTCATCATCTGCAATAATAAAAACGAAAAACTAGCATTAATGACTAAGTACGTTTCAATCAGTCCTATCGATTTAAGGATCAGCATAACAATCTCTGTAATGGGTATAATCACTCAATTAGTTTTGCAAACAGGCTGAACCGAGATTCCATCTAAATCATTTCTGAAGAGTGTCTTAGCCGCTTCTTACAATTCCTAACAGCCACAATTATTGGCCAACATTCTCAGCACGGGAATGCGGTAATAGTCAACTGAATGGCATCGCGCGCGTGTTCGCGGCTAATCACGTCAAGAGAAGGACTAGTTTCCGAGTAAAATACCCGGTGAAACTGACAGCGTGTCTGCTCCGAGTCGCCACTTAAGAAGAGATTCTCTTCGGGCCACGCTGACAGTCGTTTGCCTCGCTCTACGTATTTCCTTCCTTTCACATTGTGCTTCCTAAGATAGACACGTTCAACTTCGTTCTTTCATCGAAGCAGCAGTGAAATTCCGTTCAAGATTTTACCAGTTTTTACACGTCCTTATGAAAACGTGACTATTGTCTCATCGCAAGTCTACTCGTGCTTTAACATTATTTCTGCCGCGATTTTGTGTATACCTATTTCGAACTATATGCACATTTTTAAATCCAGGATGAGCTGATTTAATTTAATAAGTATTATAAGAAAAGTCGAAAAATTAATTGTCGAGAAATGATTAAACTTAGTGAATAATGTTCGGTTAACCTTTTGACATACAAATAAAATTCTTATCGGTGTGTCCGTAGGATACCATTTAATTTGGGAATACTCATGTACAAGCTCAGAAACAGGGCGTTTTATTTTGGAATTTACATTGCTTTATAACATCCAAAGGGTTGTCAATTGATTAATACTCTAAAATAATAATTTAATACTTTTGTAACGTGTGATACTTCTCAAAGCATTTAGGAATTATGTATTGCTATTATGTGTTAGCCAAAGACAGTTCGTGACGTCTCAGAGACGTCATTGTACGTCAAGAGGTTAAAATTTGAAAGGTACCTTTTGACACCTCATGGTATAGGAATAGTGTTAAAATGAAAATAGATAACAAAGCTGTTTGGTATAAAAACGTATCGACTTCTTATTGCCTTCATAAAACGCGTAAGTAATATCGACCAGTGAGTTCATGCGAGGGGCATAAAAAATGAGAGTGTATTAAGCGTACATAAGAATTCGCTGGGAGGGGAAAATATATTTATTCCCGGTCGTAAACGCGGGACAAAAGAATCCGGTAAATACGAGTAAGGAACAAAGGAGTCCCGTCGTAATTCCTGCCGGAAAGATTCATCAAACGCGTCATCGTGCCGGGTAGTAATGGGACGGGGTGATCCTTCGGCGAATGCGAATCGCACCTACCTACCCACTGCGAAAAGCGAATATATTAGCCTGTCCGGCGCGGCTCGGGCGTCGCGTCGGTTCGTTGACCATTATTCCCCGTTCTCTTTGATTTTTCGAGCCATTTGCCGACCTCCGCCGCCCGGTACCCGTGGCCGCTTCATCACGTTTTTATGACGGTATAATTCAGGGGCGGTGTAATATCCGCGGGCCCCGGCCCGGTGGCAACACCGGGCAGAGGCTGCGTCGGTCATCACCGGCAGTGGTCAAATAAAATACGAAATAAAAAGCAATAAACCCGAGGAGGGCGCGCGGAATTTTTTTGACACGGTGATATTCATGACGGATGAAGATGGGAACAAAGTGGCAGTGGACCCGGCTGCCAGCTGATTCCGGGCTGCGAACAGAATCGTTCTACGTTGCATTTTTACCGGCTAAATACAACTTGTCGTAACCTGGGATTTTTAGCTGCGTTGAGGTATTTCTTAGATTTTAGGGAGAGCAGGTACCATTTGTAGGGAGACATGGAAGAGGATGATCAAGGTACATGAGAAGACTGTTGCAATTATAAATGCTATATGGAATATCTTCAGTTTTAGAGAGAATGGTAGATGTCAGCATTTATAGGATCCTCTGTAGAGAGGATGAGAGAGTACGATCACAACGTGTGTCTATGAGAAAGAAGGTGCAATCATAAATGCTATATGAAGTCTCTTAGATTTCCGGTAGAGCAGTAGGAGGTAGCATTTGCAGGGACCCATTGTAGAGAGAATGGAAGAGTATGATCAAGGTACATGAGAAAACCGTTGCAATTATAAATGCTATATGGAATTTCTTCGGTTTTAGGGAGAATAGTAGATGTCAACATTTATAGGATCCACTGTAGAGAGGATGAGAGAGTACGATCACAACGTGTGTCTATGAGAAAGAAGTTGCAATCATAAATGCTATATGAAGTCTCTTAGATTTCCGGTAGAGCAGTAGGAGGTAGCATTTGCAGGGACCCATTGTAGAGAGAATGAAAGAGCATGATCAAGGGTCATGAGAGAAATCAGGGATGCTACATAAGATTCCTTAGATTACAGAAGGAGCAGTTGAGAGTTAGCATTTATAGGGCTCATTGTAGAGAGCATGATCAAGATTCAAGTACAGGAGAGAAATAGTAATGAAGCAACGAAGTGACAATGGGAGTATTCTTCGTTACAACGAAGTGATACTTTGTTTAAACCTCCAGTAAAAGAGAAGCCTATCCTGAATACATTTCTCACAGTATCTCTATATTATAACCAACAATAACTAACGTTTCACCTAAAATTCCCATAGGAGAGAAGAAACCTCTCGCAGCTGATATTTTCGCAGCATCTCTGATTACAACCGAGTAATGGTAAAATTCCTATAGAACAATTTTGCGCTCTCTACTGGCTCATCAGCCAGTGGGGAAGGAAGTCTACGTAGGATCCGCAAAAAGTTTCCTCGTCGCGGGCTGCGACACAAAATCGAAGGCAGCATAATACAACGACTAGGAGAACCGAGAGGGAGCGAACAATCCCAACAGGCGAAGGGGCTGCTGCTGGTGTGGCGTCTAGTGGGTAGAAGGGAGCGACGTTGCAGAAAATTGCAGGAGGCAGCATCGCATCGCGGTCGCCGGGTTGCGGCGTGAATCGCGACGGTTCGACCCTTTTTGTCGTTATCCACGTAATCGCGGCTAATTTGTTCCGCGGCGACCGCAGGGAATGCGCGCAGGGAGACGAGCTCTCCCGTCCTCTCTCCTTCCCTTCACCGCGCTCCTCGATGGTAATCTGGTTAACATCCGTGTTAGGATTAAACCATTAGCCGGGGCGAACGAAGGAAACGCGATACCCGTGTACGACGTCCACGGTCTTGTTCGATTATTTCGCCCCTGAATTTCGTCTCACCTTTTCCTCTTTTTAACTCTCCTCAAAGTCCTAATAAAACTCTTCGCAATTGTACCAAGAATTTAAACATCTTAAATACTTTCAACAGAACAATTGACACGTTACATTTAATTCAACTTGAGAGTGAATAATGAAATACTCGATGCTCGTTTAAATCCCAGCTGTTATATTCCCGCGGACGAGAGCGCATCGACCGGTCCATCCGAAGGAAATGGTTGCTGCTCGAAAGGGAAATTTTCCTTTGCGAGGATACGCACCGCGCTTGCCTATTAATAAACAAACGGTGCGCGTGAGAGGGCTCAAAAAAATATGAGCACAGAAAAATGGCTCTCGCGCCGGTCGATGTGCAGCGCACCGGCCACGGAGTGAGGTAAATAAAACGTAAAAATAAAAAAGAGAGAGAGAGAGAGAGAAAAAGGAAGAACAGATAACGAAGGCACTTTCGCATGAGAACCCGATCGCATACAGTTGCACGAAAAAGCATTTGCATTAACCAATATTTAAACTTCGCGAAATAGCTTGCGTAAATATATAATTTTGAACATTTACCGCTTCAATATTAATATTTGATAACATTCATACTACGTTTGCCGTCTGAGGAATATTTTCTGCAACGCCGCGATTCGATTAACCGTGCGTCCTGCTAAGCACGCGGGAACTGGCCAACGAGACGCGAAACGCAAAAATTCCGTTCATTTGCGTTCACGTTCACCCGGCATGAACGCGCACAATAGCTGGCCCAATTGCCGCTACTAACAAATTATCACGTCAAACAGACGCTGTTTGACGTATCAACTACTCGTTATTTACAGAGACCGCGTCCGACTACAAATAATTGCGTGTCGATTGCCTCCGTGCCTCTTTAGTGCTTAGCCAATCGCTCCGAAATTAATCGCCATCGATACCATCGGCGTCCCTGTTCCGATGGTAAACAAACGGTGCATAAAAGGGAACTTAATTACCCATCGAACCTGACGATCGTAAGGATCACCAGAATCGCGTTCATTTAATTCGCGATTTTTACTTTGCTTCAAGAAAAAATAATACGCGCGCTGCAGTTTCTAGTTGACGTTTTATTTTTGCTCCCACTGTACCCGTCGGAACGAACGCACGGATGCACGCGGTTTAACAACGGGAGGCCGGACTCACCGATACGCACGTGCAACGTGCTTAAACTCGGCTGCGGTTTCGTTCACTCCACCCTTTTTCACCCCGGCGGTTTTCAATTTGCGTTATTTATTTGCCCCGGCCATTCAGACTTTTTCTATCGTCTAACGACCTATGACAATTGTTTTCTTCCCCGGTTCGATCGTAACGTGTTCGGTGCTTCTTCGCTATAATGGCACTGAATAAGAAATCATTCCCTGTTCGAGGTAATAAAACATGTAGCTTATGCTTTAAGAGCAAATGTCTTTTCAGCAGAAGATTGTTGATACATATTTAACAAGCTTGTTTGATAAATTTTTGCTCGGCCAGTTCTACCGGCAATTTCGACGCCGTTGTACGTCCGTTCGCAGTAAATGAAAACGGAAGTTGTTCGTCCCGCTGCTGGAAAGTTTCCCCGTTTCGGTTCCACGTTGTAAACGTGTTCTTCTCTCGGTTCGCTTCTCGAGGTCTTCGTTAAAAATATCTGCGCCGGGGGGTCGCAAGATTGCGGCACGACGACCGTAGAATCGGACGGGCAAATATTGTACGATCCGCACCGATGACAGAACAAACAACCATGGTAAACGAGGATAGGAGACATCCGAGAGCAGGAATTTTCTTTCAACGGTATCAGAAACATTCGCGGGGTCCGAAAGAATTCTCGTTATTCTTATCAGAATCTTACTCGAGATGTTTAGAGCACCGACATTCTTATCTCTTATCGATCCTATTAAATCGCCGAATCTCCTCGGATTAAATTTATAACTAGACTCCGGATTTTACGCACTTGACAAAAAATTGGTTTAATATTTGCATTAACCAATATTTAAACTTCGCGAAATAGCTTGCGTAAATATATAATTTTGAACATTTACCGCTTCAATATTAATATTTGATAACATTCATACTACGTTTGCCGTCTGAGGAATATTTTCTGCAACGCCGCGATTCGATTAACCGTGCGTCCTGCTAAGCACGCGGGAACTGGCCAACGAGACGCGAAACGCAAAAATTCCGTTCATTTGCGTTCACGTTCACCCGGCATGAACGCGCACAATAGCTGGCCCAATTGCCGCTACTAACAAATTATCACGTCAAACAGACGCTGTTTGACGTATCAACTACTCGTTATTTACAGAGACCGCGTCCGACTACAAATAATTGCGTGTCGATTGCCTCCGTGCCTCTTTAGTGCTTAGCCAATCGCTCCGAAATTAATCGCCATCGATACCATCGGCGTCCCTGTTCCGATGGTAAACAAACGGTGCATAAAAGGGAACTTAATTACCCATCGAACCTGACGATCGTAAGGATCACCAGAATCGCGTTCATTTAATTCGCGATTTTTACTTTGCTTCAAGAAAAAATAATACGCGCGCTGCAGTTTCTAGTTGACGTTTTATTTTTGCTCCCACTGTACCCGTCGGAACGAACGCACGGATGCACGCGGTTTAACAACGGGAGGCCGGACTCACCGATACGCACGTGCAACGTGCTTAAACTCGGCTGCGGTTTCGTTCACTCCACCCTTTTTCACCCCGGCGGTTTTCAATTTGCGTTATTTATTTGCCCCGGCCATTCAGACTTTTTCTATCGTCTAACGACCTATGACAATTGTTTTCTTCCCCGGTTCGATCGTAACGTGTTCGGTGCTTCTTCGCTATAATGGCACTGAATAAGAAATCATTCCCTGTTCGAGGTAATAAAACATGTAGCTTATGCTTTAAGAGCAAATGTCTTTTCAGCAGAAGATTGTTGATACATATTTAACAAGCTTGTTTGATAAATTTTTGCTCGGCCAGTTCTACCGGCAATTTCGACGCCGTTGTACGTCCGTTCGCAGTAAATGAAAACGGAAGTTGTTCGTCCCGCTGCTGGAAAGTTTCCCCGTTTCGGTTCCACGTTGTAAACGTGTTCTTCTCTCGGTTCGCTTCTCGAGGTCTTCGTTAAAAATATCTGCGCCGGGGGGTCGCAAGATTGCGGCACGACGACCGTAGAATCGGACGGGCAAATATTGTACGATCCGCACCGATGACAGAACAAACAACCATGGTAAACGAGGATAGGAGACATCCGAGAGCAGGAATTTTCTTTCAACGGTATCAGAAACATTCGCGGGGTCCGAAAGAATTCTCGTTATTCTTATCAGAATCTTACTCGAGATGTTTAGAGCACCGACATTCTTATCTCTTATCGATCCTATTAAATCGCCGAATCTCCTCGGATTAAATTTATAACTAGACTCCGGATTTTACGCACTTGACAAAAAATTGGTTTAACGCTAAAAATTATAATTTTTAAAATACAATAGAAATTCTACATTATATAATAATAATTCGTTTTTCTTCGAGATCTCTCGACAGATCCAGAGTCTTTATGTTAATAAAAATCATATCATTAATAACCTCAAAATGACCCCACTTGAATTCTTGTACAAAATATAAAAATAAAAACAGAATGGTTTTATCGTATTGTTAAAATTATAACTCTGACTTAAACTGACACCAAACTAAAATACCAATGCCAATATTAAATTACAAAATTATTGAATCAAACATATAAGGAATATCTTGAAAAAAAACTACTTGTAGTTACAAATCGTCGACCATTCCTGAGAGCTTTTAAATGAATTACGGTTCGGAGAGCAGTGTCACGCGGAATTAGCCCCGGTTCTCGTTAAAACAATTGGTAATTTGGTAATTTGCTCGTGTCGACAACGCCGCTGTGTAAATTCGCTTTAAACTCGGAACTAGACGCGTGCACACGTACACATGGCACAAGTTCGAAACAACTGTATCCGCGTAGTCATATCTTAGCCGTAACATAATGAAACACACACGCGTGCAGTTCGAAGCCCAAAGTGCGACGCTCCCTGACACTGCGAGTTTCAAACAAGACCGGTGTACGTTTCTTAATCCTGCTTGTTATCACGTGAGTTTCCATGCGCTACATATAGAAGTTCCGATCTTTCAATTACAATTTGTTTCAAAAATTCATTTTATATTTCATACCATTTATACAGAATTGAAGTGCGATTCCCAGAATGTAATAGAAAATAAAATATGATAAAGAGCATTCAAGACCAACGTACGTTTCTTAATCATGCTTGCTATCACTCAAGTTCCTACACACCAACACAGGAGGTTCAACTTTTCAATTATGATTCGGTTCAAAAATTTATTTCACATTTCATACCATTTATATAGAATTGAAGTGCGATTTCCAGAATGTAGTAAAAGATCAAATATGATAAAGAGCGTATAAGACCAGCGTTCGTTTCTTAATCCTACTTGTTATCACTTGAGTTCCTACAAACTAATACAGGAGGTTCAACTTTTCAATTATGATTCGGTTTAAAAATTCATTTTACGTTTCATACCATTTCTATAGAATTGAAGTGCGATTTTCAGAATGTAATAGAAGATAAAATATGATAAAGAGCATTCAAATTATTCTCTCGCGAGCAATTTAACCACAGTCTTGGTAAAACGCGACGAGTTTTATATTCGCAAGCGTCTCCAGTGAAAGCTCAATCGCTATTCCAACTGCGCTACCAATTTTTCCTGCCCATTCACCGTAAAATTACAGGAATCGCTGGAATCCTTAAGAATGCTACGGCGTGGAGATGCGCGAGTCTACGTGTGTACCCGTCGCAGGGAATTTCTCGCTAGAACGAGCCCAATTATAATATCAACTTGCTGTGAAATATCCTCGCAATTTTTTAGAAAAAAGAAAAAATCCGAATGCGTTAGGCGATAGGAAAAAAATTTATTACGAAAATATTATAGTTAATAAAAGATGCAGGTATCTCTGGTATTTTCGAGATAGAGAAAAATTATAATGCAAATCTTGCGTCTGATTTGCCATGATTCAACTCGTAACGGCGGGTATCAATCAAGTCAAGAATCTCGCCGTCAGGTTTCTCATCCGTTAGCATCGAGGGAACGCGGCGAAAGCGCGAGTCAACCGCAAGACGCAATCTGGTGTTTCGTCGCCGCGTCGTGAAACGCGGGGAATCCGTTCGCTAAAATACCAATCACGGCGCGGAGTTTAATCAATCCGTAGCAGCCGGCGAAACACGAGGGGTTGAACTCGGAGACCGCGAGTCGTGAGACCCGAAAACGCCATGGGAACGCGAGAATCCCGGCACGGCGACGCGTCTTGGACGACTAAACGCCGTGACACCTCGCCAACTTCGGGTACATTCCCCCTCAGAAATCCCGACGTCGACCCGAATACTTCGTTAGCCGAATGCAATTTCCAAGATTTGACAATACTAATTGTTTTAATCGAGACGAAAGTCCATTAAGGCTGCACGAGTTCTTGTGAAATTTTAATAGTAGGAAATATGCAAAGTTCTGGAAAATATATATGAGGTTTAATATTTTTTTCTAAGAATCTAGCGTATAATAATTTTCGAAAACCTTCGATAATTGGATTACTGTAAGAGTAGAACGTGTGAGAATATTTTCAATCAGATCTGCAATCTTTCAGATAGGAGAGCAAATTTATTATTATGAGAGTAGAAGATGAGAAAATTCTTTCGATGTGATTTACACATTTCCATTAAATTATAAGTTAGAAGTGTTGAACAATTTTATAAACTCTTCTTTAAATATTTCTCTAGAGTTTATACTTAACGCATCGTCTTATTCCTTAAACTCTAGACAGAGATCCTACAGCTCGCACAACCTCGCTACTAAAATTTGACAAACAGACATTAAGAAATGGGCAGAAAGAACGAAGCAAAATTTAATTTGTCGACTGTCACGATTCGGATTCTGTTGAAAACTTGTGAACAGGTTTGTACAGCAAAGGATGGATGATAAGAGGAGGTGAAAGCGGCGGAATTCTACACCGGCGACGACCCTGCTCCGGAGGTGTGTACCACAATTATGTCTTTGTTTATTGTCGTGGGTCGGGTCGCGCATTGTTCCGCCTCGAGGCTAATAGCGTGAATTATTCTTCGACCGACACCCTCTCTAGGATCTTATTCTGTGATCTGTGAATGAAAGCTCGACGCTTACGATTTCTCTCTGCTCCTCCCGGCTTCTTCCACCTTTGTACTCCCCGATGGGAGCGTACTGGGTGTCTCGCGTGCTTAGATACGTAAAATTGCAGGGACATGAATAGAGCTCTTACAAAAACTATTTTTACACTTCGTCTCCTGTACTATTCCTGTCTAGCAACAAACTACATTCTTGAGATACAAGTTCGTTGGATCTACGAGATATTTGTTAAAATAAATTTCCGATTTTCCCGACACAATGATTATTATTCGAGCCACCTTTACCAAAAATTCTCATTAGCCGTAGTTCACGATTTATGGACCACCCTATACTCGTTTCCTCACCCTCGATCCTTTTTCACCGTCTATCGTTTCTCCCTTAAACCAGCGTCTCATTAAAAGGAACCGCTCCCATTGTGCCCCAGAGGCAGGCCCCCGTTCACCCGACGGACAATGCGACTTTGTCGGAAGGCGCACTCGTTCGAACATCATCCCCTTCCCACCGGAAATGGTAATCAGAGCCGAAGAGGAGAGGAACCTCCTCTTCTCTGAATTCTTCTCTTGGATAAATTTTCTCCTCCGTGAAGAGACCGTCGTATTAATAATTTATGTTATTATAAAACGAGGTTAAACGAGTGATAGAATTACACAGCGGATCAAACGTACGCCTCGTAGTTTTAAAACAGAAGAACCGCGGATCTCGTAGATTCGCATGAAATTTATTATGCCGAGGGAAATAGATATTTCTTAAAGCGCGATAAGAAAAACCGAAACTGTTGGTATCGCGTGTACATAATTAGTTCGATAAATCGAATCCCAGCGGTAAGTCGCGTTTCGCTACGAATTCTCGCCGGGAGGATAAACCTCGTTTCGGGGGTGCGCAGTTACGTGTAGACGAGAGCGAGTGAGGGGGGGTAGGTTCAAGGCTTATAGATCTCCCACCCCGATCGTTCGGGGCCGGTGTACGCATCGTTCATCCCGGGCGAAGCAATTTGCCTCGCGAGTGGACTCGCGTAATTCACGAAATGGGCAAACCGCGTTCGGAATGGATCTCGATTTACCGTTCGCGCGTTCCATCTTGAACCCCGGGATTCTCGCGGACGGAAAAAGGAACGCCATCGTTTAGTTTCCACCGACGTTTCCCGATCGGCTTGAATACAGATTGCTTGTTTAACGACTAATGCGCCGGGAAATCAGCGTTTTTAATACCCCTCGTTATTCATTTATATTTTCACGTCACCTCGATGCTTTTAATTGTTGCAGAATTTTATCCATTAAAAAATAAAATCAAGTACTATTTTTCCATATAATATTATTTTATAAAACAAGTGATGGGTTAGCCAAAAAAATGAAATGAAGAAAATTACTTATTTTAATTAACAGACAAGAAATCATTACTATGTTAATTATATATTATTTCTAAAATTATGATTAAGAGGGATCATTTTACCAGAAACTGTCATGTTGAATATTGAAATTCGTCTCTGGCTCCAGACTAAATTTATTTATTCAATTTCATGCTGATTTCACGACGTAAGCTTCTTTCCGAGGGATCCTCGTCCCGGCATGACCCATATTTCTCCGCTGCGCGTCTACTCCGGATACGGAAAGCACACGCGTAACGTGCGAACGGCGTCAGAATCGATTCCGCGCCAGACGCCGATCTGATTACATTGGCAAAGCGTCTCCCTCTCGCTACTCAAACGATCCCTAATCCCAACGTATTAGGGATCGCGCTTTAAACGTTGCCTCTAATTAGTCGCACGCATGCTAATCGCGTCGGTCAACGTACCGCACGCACCTCGTAAGATTCATACACCACTAATAAGTAAAAGCGATTATTTTCGAATAATATAAAGCGATCTCCAACATACAAATTTACAACTGCACGTCATTTTTTCATTTCGATCGAAACTGGGAGAGATCGTACGAGGTTTGACCAGCGCGGGACGACCCGACGAAGTTGGCAACGGGATGCGTGAAAAAGAAGGGGAATTAAAGAGAATCGCGAAGGGGAGATCGACGAGTCCTTTGTCCTGCGTGCCGTCCGAATCGTTCGAAACTGGGACGAGCAGGGAAAATGGTAGAGAAAAACCGAGGAGTGGATTAGTCAAACGTAATTTCGTGCCCCCCTCCGCCACGTTCCAATTTTCGAACCGGTTGTTATTCGGGTCCCCGCGTCGATTCGCACGTGAAACACGGTTCGCCAATTCGATATCGATCTCACCTTGTTAACCCCGACACATTACTCCTCGTCAAAATACAGTTTTACACCGTCGATCGGACGGTTTCAATTAAACCGAAAACGGTGAGATCTTGATTTCAGAAATTGACGTAACGTCGAATTCCTCCCGAGTGCGATTCGTTCAGCGACGGGAGTGAATCGGATGACCGGCAATAATTCCGTTTCGCGAGATCAGCGCGATAATGAGCGAATCACATTAAAGGGGTGGAATTCTCTGCCGGGACGATTATCCCCTTTGAGCCGTCGTCCGTCTTTCCGTCTCCTCTATATCCGTCTTAATCCCGGTGTCTCCGCGCGTTCCTGTAAATCTGTTTCGACCGACGCGACGCAAGGCCGATGGGACCGACCGACCGACCGACTCTCTCCCCCCGATTATCGTCGTTCCGCATCAATCCCTTCTGGACGATGGATTTGTCCGGGGCTGTTACTCGCTAATTGAAACCCGTGGATTGGATACTCGTCGACCGCGATCAAATCGATAGGGCACGGAATTGAATTAAGGAGTTGCAAACGAACGCGGTTACTGGGTCCCGATCTTCGTTACTTTATAGATTGCTGTTTTCCGCTAGAGAGTAACGTGATTGAAAGGCGCGAACGTTGTACATATTTCATTGAATAAAATCTAATTCGATTTGGCTCGACTTTATTTCGATCCTGTTTGAACACGATTTCGAGTATCAATTTACGAACAGAACACAGCTGATGGACGTTTGGTAAGATTGTAACGCTTATAAACATGTTCTATTTCGAAGGGCTCGAGTGAGATCGCAAAATAGGCGGGCAAACAATTACCAAACGGGAGTATCGATAGCGGAGAGATGTATCTTTTCTGTGCTTGGTATCGCACGGGAATCGAATCGACATGTATCTAACTTCCTTGATTTAGAATTTAATCGACTTTTATCCGATACCGCTTCCCCGGGCTCCGTATCCAGAGCGGCCTACACTTTATTGAACAACGGTCAACTGTGCTATTATCCAGTTTATCGACCCGATTTATTGGACCTGGTTTACTTGTATCCGTTCAAAGCGGCGGTACACTAATCTGAATACACAATTTTGTACGGGATATCGAGCCCGTTCGCTTTGTCGGAACGACGAAAAATATTCGTAGCTTTGACGGTAACAGGAATTGTATAATTTGTATCCTTCCGCCGGAGGAGAAATCTTTTACGAACGAGTGAACGCAGTGAGAATGCGAACCGAACAAGGGGACACACGGCGAGCGCGAGAGACGGAAACCGACGACTTACCTCTCTTTGCACGCCGGTTTACCGATGCTTCCTGCCACGTGAGAAACTTCACGGTGACACTTACTCACTGTGTCTAATGGAACTTGGAAATGGCGACTTAAGCGAGGGACTGATGGAAATAGTTAGCTTACCAGTTTGTCACAGGCCCCCTGATATATGAGCCTCGCGTTCGTGCAAATAAATTGTTTTTCAGATATAGAAATTATTTCTTAAAATAAACCATCCACAGACCTTTCGTATACGCGGTAATAAAAGCATTCACGAGTTCAGATTAAATACCGTGTCCTTTTACCTTCTCGTTTACAGACATAAACAACAAATAACTTTGCCTTTCATCGAGGCTTAAATCTTAAGACACGCATTTTACACAATTTAACCCTTTGCACTCCTATGTCGAGTGTGACTCGACATCAGTTTTTATCTCAGAAGCTCCTTTGTCGACTCGACATTTTTCATGTCTAAATAAAATAGATGTCGTGCACACGTTATCTTCTTCCTTTATTTATTGCCTTATTTGTTAGTTAAGGTAAGTTCCAATTAAAATGCTTAAAAGCGTTGGGATCTTACTGATAACGAAATTGAAATAAAATTCGGAGTGCATAGGGTTAACGCTACACCTACCAACAGATATCACATACTAATTTACTATATTAATATCTTTCATATTTAAAAGCCGTTTAAATCAGCGTTACAATTTTAACAATTCAAGCGTGATCATTCTGACAGTGCATGGTAGGTATAGTGTTAACAAATTCAATAATTTATGCATCGAGCGTCTCTGTCACCCTGCAAAGGCGATGCCAATCAGCATCGTGAAATTATAGTTATCCAAGCGTCGGGTGAAAGGGAATCCGAACTGGTGAGAACAGGCACAGTGGCCGCTTACCTCTTTGATCTTCTCGCGGCGTTGATTAGTCACGTCGTCCAAGGGTGGGTTAGGCGGTTTGATCACGTAAGGACCGGGCACAGGTGCCGGTGGCGGACCGACGGCCGACGGTTCCGAGTCCCTGTGCTTGAAGTCCACCCTGGCCCGGTCCTTGTCCTCGGATTTCGGCTCCTGGTCTAGGTCCGGGATCACGTTGCTCTGCACCCAAATTCCTGGGTTCGATTGCTGCTGCTGCTGCTGCAGGTCGTTGCGCTCCTCGGGCGCGACGCCCCGATCGACGACGTTCGCCAGATCGCGGCGCGTCACGAACGTCCCGGTCAACAGGACGATCAGTATCACGGACAGGAGTCCGCTGATCGCCAGCCTCTGCATCAGTCGCATCTCGTCCAGGCACTTGCCGCACTCCCACAAGCCGCCCGGAGTTGCGGATGTTGCGCTCGTATTGGCGGAGCTGCGTGCGTACAACAAATCATACGTAGCCTTATCTCTCGGTTGCGATTGATAGAGCAGACTAATTGTTTCCCGAATAAATTTTCAGTTCAACAGAAGCTTGTATTCGCTAGTTATCATTTTTATCTAATTAGTTTTTTATGTCGAAATTCGTACGTAGCCTTTTTCTTTTGTCTCAGATGTGATTGACGAAGCAGGCTAATTGATTTCCGAATAGATTGTAAATTCAACAGAAGCTTGTATTCGCTAGTTTTAATTTTTATCTGATCATTGCTTTTATGTCGAAATTCATGCGTAGCCTTTTTCTTTTGTCTCAGATGTGATTGACGAAGCAGGCTAATTAATTTCCGAATAGATTGTAAATTCAACAGAAGCTTGTATTCGCTAGTTTTAATTTTTATCTGATCATTGCTTTTATGTCGAAATTCATGCGTAGCCTTTTTCTTTTGTCTCACATGTGATTGACGAAGCAGGCTAATGGTTTTCCGAATAAATCGCAAATTCAATAGAAGCTTGTATTCGCTAGTTTTAATTTTTATCTGACCATTTCTTTTATGTCGAAATTCATGCGTAGCCTTTTTCTTTTGTCTCAGATGTGATTGACGAAGCAGACTAATTTTTTTCTGAATAAATTTTAAGCTCAACCGAATATTTTATTCACTTTTAATTTTGATTTGATCCTTAATTCGAAGGTTTTTACGTCTGAGCACTTACTTGCGAGCAACCTGTTGTTGGTAAATCGAGCACCGAGTGCTCGAGAATGCTCGATTTTAAGAAGTACAGCCTTTGACGAGGGCCGCGTTTTCACCTCCGCCAGTGGCTCGATCACATCGAGATTCACGACAGCTGCCAAGATAAAATTTCGTTCGACTGTACAAATACGTTCACTCCTAATCTCGGTCGTTCCTCTTTACCGAGTTCGACTTTACATAAGATCGATCTTTTCCCGATTCACATTCAGCGTATATTTTCAACATGTTTTTGTTTGAGATATCTTGTCAGATGAAAAGTTTATGGATATTTCCTGAGTGGATGGGAGAATTTGTCACGCGGGACTCTTATCGGTTCGAACAGGAAGTGATGCAATAAAAATGATTGAAAGACAATGTTAACTGCTCGGCCGTGCGAGAGGATAATTGCTCAGCCATCGATGAAACGTATTTTGGAGCGGCTCGAATATGCATTAAACGCGTTGCTTCGATGACAGTCGAGGAGAGGGAGAGATTTCGATTACCCCTGGGTTGCGGGAATCGTATTTTCGAATTACGAGATCGGACTCGCCTCGTTATCAACTTTAACTTTTAATTGAGAACAATAGCGACCGGTCGCGTATTTTCATTTCTCTCGACGGCTCGGGCGAGCGTAACTCTTCCAATTTTATTTAAAACCCTGTTCCTCGCGGATTTCAATTTGGTTAATTCCCGATTTCTGTGAAATTATCCAGCGGATTACCGGGAGGAACTGTTCCAGTTCTCTCATACGATTCTTCGTTAAATGACCATCGTATCATTCTTTTCAATTCACCCTACATATAGTTCCGTCATCAATATTTCATAATAAAATCAGAAAACCAAGTCCTCTAACAATTCTTCGTGTGCAACAATTGAAATTGCATAATGCGTAAAATCAAATGAATATAGTCTACCATATCACGCTTATTAACACCATAAAGACTGAAACCTAGTATACACCTATAACGCCCAAAAGCAGTAAAAACGACTTCACGAAAGAATAACTAAGGTGTGAAGGAATTGATTTAGAATTAATTTATTAATAACTTATTAATAAATACCAACAATAAAAAAATGTTTAAGGAATAATTCTAACTGAAACTAAGGAGCAGTCAAAACGACTTCCTCGGGCGATCTGGTGTTAATTCACCCCGCGTATAATTCGCCATTAATATCATTATTAAAATCGAGAAACAGTAAAAAAATCTCGCGAAAAAAGGTACGAGGTAAAAAAGGAATACAATAATCGCACGCAGTTAACTCGTGTACCCGGTGTGGTTCGAATCGATCCGGGGGGCGCGCGAAGTGCGAATCAGGGAGGAGAGGGCGCGGGGGCAGATTGGAGATTCCGAAGTCTCTGCCGAAACGTGATCACTGCATTTTTTATCGAAGCCCCGGGCGCATCGCGGAAGGTTCGCATCGAGAGAGTGAGTCCGCGCGCGCATTTTATCACCCGGTCGCTGCGGGCGCTACACCTGCAGACCCCCCTCTGCACCCTGCTGCCCGTACGCTCTTCTTTTTTTTCGCCCGGGATCCCAGCACTTTCGCATCGTACGCGTCCCTTTTCATAATAGTCGCGAGTTAAAAAAATTCGTTTCGCCGTGGCACAATGAAACGCGTTCGGATGATTGATAATTACGATATCTCGCGCGTTGCTTCAACGAAGGGTGGGAGGTGCCCGGCGTAAACCGGCGAAGGCAAACGCAGGGGAACAATGCCGGGAAATTATGAAACACGTGTAAACAGGGACGGGAAAAAAGAGACGAGTGTTTAAAGAGAAGTGACTGAAGCCCCGGGGAAGAAAGGAAGGTTCGCGCGAGGTGACAAAAGGAGCGACGACTCCCGGGTGGAAATAAATGAAAGGCAGAACAGAAACCGCGGTAAAAAGTAGCCACGGTGAGAGGGACGAAGAACGAGCGCATTAACGAATAAAATAAGAAGTGGTAAACGCGAGAGGGAAGACAACGGATGAGGGGACAAAAAACCGAGGAGCGCGGGCCGAGGTGGGACAAGTAGGAGGAGGAGGAGGAAGTCGTATGAAGGAAATAAGGGGCGAAACGGTGAGACCCGGTAGAGTGGGAAAAGAAGATAAATCGTCGAAGGTACACTCGGTAGCCAATAAATCGTGCACCGGGGGCCCGGAGGTTACCAAGATTGCTACGTGTCACATTCTTGCGGAAAATTGGACCCGTGGAAGTACTTTAAACCCAGGCAAATTCACGTCGCCGAATGGACACGTACGTGGACGTGCTCGACCACCCGGCTGTGGGTATCCATGGGAAAAAAATTCGACCGAGGAAACTACGCGTTTCCCCGCCGTTCACCGTATCATCGCCTGGTTTTGCTATTTACTATTTCGCTTCACGCGATTGAAAAATTATTATCTCGCGTTTGAAAAAATCTTTAACGAGACACGAACGATTTCCACTGGCATTGAAATCGTATGATGCGACACGGCCCTGTGTAACTTTCACGTCACGTTTTAACGTATCGGTATTTCAAGCTTTTATACACAGATGCAAACATAGTGAATATATTGCAAAGTATTTTTCGTTT
Organism: Ceratina australensis; assembly: GCA_004307685.1. Classification (NCBI taxonomy): domain Eukaryota; kingdom Metazoa; phylum Arthropoda; class Insecta; order Hymenoptera; family Apidae; genus Ceratina; species Ceratina australensis. The sequence continues at coordinate 52,998 of SHCU01000264.1, read as the reverse complement.
GCANTTTTAACGTATCGGTATTTCAAGCTTTTATACACAGATGCAAACATAGTGCAAACATATTGCAAAGTATTTTTCGTTTGCAATTGTTGATTTTTTGTTCCTCCAATTTTTGGGGATTTAAAACAAAAATTCGGCCCGAACAGCTATGGAATATGATATAAAGAAGTGTTCAATGTGCTATTACTTGATCTTGTTACTTAGTATTACTTTCGACGATTGACAAATTTTTATTTCGCGTTCAAATAATATTTAATAACAGAAACGATTTCCACCGCGATTGAGATCGTATGATACGATGTAATAACTGTTAGGTAAAAAGCTATTAACGTTGCTCGACCAAAGTTTATGAGATTGAGAAGCTCGGGAATATGGAGTGATGAAAATTTAACGAATGAAACCGGCCGTATCGGAGTTAATGCCTCGTTCTTTGGTTCGAACCACGGGGACGCGGTGAATTTAACGAGCTTGGATCGACTCTTCTCTTAAGAGACGAGGAGTTTTCCCTTTGACTGGTATCGAGCATGAACGGCGGGCAATAAGCCGCTTAAAATCGCAATTTGCAGATATTTAAACGGCTTTGCTATACGCGAAACTGAGAAATTACTGCGGCAATAAACAGAGCAACCCTTATTTTTTCTTACGTATATACCGCGGATGGCTGGTCGGATAAAATCAAACGAATGTCGCCGACGCGAAGTGCTAATCGTGAGAAATTATCAATCGAGAAGTCGGGTGAAAACGGGTCGACGTGCGCGTTAAAAATAGTCCGCTAATTGCTGGACGCGTTGATCAACCTCGCCCTCAGGTTTTAATGACGCAATTTACTCGGCGAGGGATCTCGATTCCTCGATTAACGTATCCTCTCTTAGATTCCCAGTAAAAATATATTCAGTCCAAAAACACGTTACTATCTCCTTCGTCGATCTTACGTGTAATCGAGTAACGCGTTTTGAGAATTCATTTAATGGCTCGGTGCAAGTTCGCGCAACAATTCTTGGGGGCCGATTCCTCGATTAACGTATCCTCTCTTAGATTCCCAGTAAAAATATATTCAGTCCAAAAACACGTTACTATCTCCTTCGTCGATTTTACGTGTAATCGAGTAACGCGTTTTGAGAATTCATTTAATGGCTCGGTGCAAGTTCGCGCAACAATTCTTGGGGGCCGATTCCTCGATTAACGTATCCTCTCTTAGATTCCCAGTAAAAATATATTCAGTCCAAAAACACGTTACTATCTCCTTCGTCGATTTTACGTGTAATCGAGTAACGCGTTTTGAGAATTCATTTAATGGCTCGGTGAAAGTTCGCGCAACAATTCTTGGGGGCCGATTCCTCGATTAACGTATCCTCTCTTAGATTCCCAGTAAAAATATATTCAGTCCAAAAACACGTTACTATCTCCTTCGTCGATTTTACGTGTAATCGAGTAACGCGTTTTGAGAATTCATTTAATGGCTCGGTGAAAGTTCGCGCAACAATTCTTGGGGGCCGATTCCTCGATTAACGTATCCTCTCTTAGATTCCCAGTAAAAATATATTCAGTCCAAAAACACGTTACTATCTCCTTCGTCGATTTTACGTGTAATCGAGTAACGCGTTTTGAGAATTCATTTAATGGCTCGGTGAAAGTTCGCGCAACAATTCTTGGGGGCCGGTTAATTAGATTCGTCGAGACGTCGGATAAGATCTCGTTAAAATTCCATCGCGGCATCTGTAGCGACACGGCGACGTTTCGAGGGCCCGCCGTTTCGTTCGCCGACGCATGATAATGCGGTTTATCCACCGTAGGGCAGCGCGGCGAGAAGCCGCCGCAAGGACAGTTCCCCTTCGTTCCACGGAAGAACCCGCGGACAAGGGGAGGAGGTTGGATGGGAAAAACGATGAACGAGAGACCGGATGCACGCGCGCTGCCTTATCCGTAATGAAACTGTTGCTCCTCGTGGCAGGTAATTACCGTAATCTCGTTCCGCGGAAATTGTGTTGCTGAATTTTTGCATCGCATCGCGTTCATTCCCGATTAACCCACATTCGTCCCGCTTTATCGCCACGGTTACTCCGGGATTCCTGTTCCATTCCATCGGGCAATGTATGCCCCGACGATTGAAATATAACGATCTGTGCACGCGACGATAAGTGATGCTCCCATAGGAATGGCTCGATCGCGTTGCAACGCAAGCGAATGATTTTAGAGACTGAAGTCTGCAAACCTGATGAAGCGAGGAATGCAACGCTGTTCTGTTAAATCGTGAAGCTAGAAAGAAACCCTACTGCAGATCGACGTGATTAAAAGAAAGCAACAGTTGCACTCGAGAGGTGACTCTCAGTCACCATGTTTTATAAAATAATTGTTATTGTTATAAGTAAACAATTACTGCTTCAGTATATTATTGATTGAATTAAACTTAATTATTATAAAATTCATATGTACATTCATTTAAAAAATGTCGAAAGGAATAATTTTAAAATACTAATAATTTTAATATATTAATTTGCATGTTAAAAATTCCGCGTAATATTTGTGGAAAAATTCTTCGAGTGCAAAGGGTTAAACTCATTTCGTTTCTTTATATCACCTACCTAAACCCTGCAACATTAATTACTGAAAGATTAAACGAGGGAGAAAGGTGAAGAGTATTTCTTTAAAAAATGATACGAAAGACGTTGCACCTTTGGCAACACCGTTTTTCTGATGGGGGATTCGAGGTGGGGGCGAGACGTGCCTCGCGGAGACGGGCAACTTTCCACCGGGTGTACGATCGCTTATTTCCTTTTTTTTTTCTCCTCTCTTAATCTTATTACACACCGGAGGAGCGGGGCCGATCTCGCAAAAGGTCGTATCTGGCGGCGAATCGAGCGCGATGCGGCGCTCGCAGCACGGCGAATTACGAGAGAACGAGAAGAAAAAAATGGAGGAGAGTGCGGGTCCAGCCGGATAAGAATCGACGAGAAAGTAACAAAGGGTTAAGCGGTCCGCGGGGCCGGAGTGAAAGGTCGTTCGAGTGTACTTTATTATCAGCGAATGAAAATGGAAAGAAATTGTGGGTTCGTTAAAGTGGAAAATCGGTTATGCTTGATTTCTTTAAATTTATCTTTCATCCCTCTGAGGAATTAATAGATAATATCGATGGAAACAATTGCATCTATGACGAGAGGAGGGAATATTTTCAAGCCATGAAGAAACCGTAAAGACGAGAGTGACTAAGTGATCGAAGCCACGAGAGGTCAACGAGCAATCCATCGATTTTGGAGGCATGAAAAGCGAGCAGCCGGGCACCATGAGGCGAACGGGGGTTGGGCGGCGGAAGAAGGGGTGAAAGCGGGTCCAGAAAGTTTACGAGGAGACCGGAGCATGAACACGTCAAGGTGAAGCCCCGGGCATCCCGACGCGACGGTTATCATCCAGCTGGAACGAGGTTGTATTCACATGATACACGTACGCGCGCAGGATCCGCAGACATAGCTGGGACCTGACTAAATACCCGGCATTAAAGGCAACTGTATCGTGCTCTTTGAATCTCGATTATCGATATTCCAGCTCGCAGATATATTGCCTCGATACAGATCTTACCGGCCAAAATATTGTTCCTCCTTTTGTCAAACGACTTCAGCCTTCGAGCATTTCGTTGAATCAAATTATTAAGACTCCGCGCGGAGATGGTTTCTAAAATTGAAACTTCCCGTGAAGAATATGAAATTCTTACGTCGGCTGTATTATTAGAAGCCGTCAGGAACATGAATGAGATCACGAAAAAAGGCAAATTTAATTTAAACTATCCGGCGA
>SHCU01000264.1:23974-41743 GCA_004307685.1 Ceratina australensis | reverse complement strand
CCCTTCAGATTTGGCCAAAATCTAAAAGTTTGCAGATCTGATTGAAATTATTCTCACATGTTCCGCTCTTATAGTAATACATTTTCCCAAATTCTCAGAAATTTCTATACGCTAGATCCTGAGAAAAAAATACTGGACATCGAATGCAAAAAAATCGAAAAAATTTCGTCAACATCTGAAAGTTTACAGATCTGATTAAAAATATTCTCACATGTTCCACGGATCTAATAACACATTTCTGATGATTCTCAGAATTTACCATCGGCTACAACTTGCAGAATAAAAAGTGAATTAAGTACTCTTAATAAAATATAATTTATATCACATAAAAATTTCAATGCTTTGACATTGCTTCCATTTAAAAGCACATACGACCTAAAGCTTTATCATCTCATGATCATAATTCTTAGACAACTAATTTACTTCACATAATTATTTAACTTTGGGGAATATTAATCTCATCTTGATCTTATCTTACTCATATATCTACGCGAAAGATTGAATCATATTTTGATACCATTCAACTCTTGAGCCGCGGCTGAACGGTGAACTCATCTCACGGTCGATTAATAAATCCTCGCGGAGAACATAATTTGGCCGGGGGATTATCGGCGAAACGTAGCGAGGATAATAACCGGGGCAAAGTTCATGCACCCCACAGGCAAAAATACCTATCCGCCGCAACACGTGCTCGTAAATATTTTCGCCAAGCACCGATTCTGACATTCTCCGCGATGCGATTCCCTCCCTCGCGGTCTCTCGCGCAAAGTGCAGTTCGTGCTTCTATCCGTGACATTATTTGACAGCAGCTCGAAAATAACCGATACCGAGCTATCTACACCCCCGGCTTAGCTCTCAAACAAACTTCTGACATTTCGCTGCTAAAATCTATTCCCGAGCTTCGCAGGCATCGCTGCACCTGTTAACCCTTCATAATGTCGAGTAACCGATGATTCGTCGAAAGACATTTCCAAGCCGCTCGTAACCATGGTATCAATCAAACGTTCGCGCGGATCGAACAGATTTGACATCGGATGTGCGATGAAAAATATAACGTGATACAAATTATTCCCATTACTACCCCCGTGTGTAATCCCTTTCATTTTTAATGAGATACGCGGGTCACGAATTCAACGAGGTTCATTTTTAATAAAACACACGGATGCACGGGCGGCCACGATAATTAACGTTCCGTAATTAAATTAGCTGTAGAAAAGTGAGCTATTTTTACAGGCGTACGTAACGAGTGCAAAGAGCAGCGAATTTTGAAAAGGAGGCCGAGACGCGGAAATTCTACCGCGCACGATGTTTTATCAGACGATTATTAGAACAGGCCGCGGAAAATCGGATATCGTTCCCACGTTTTCCCACGTTCTCGTTTTAACAAACATTACAACGACGGCGTAGGCCAGGGCGTTATCGATCTGCCTTCGTTCCACCTACGTATCCAACACACACCATTTTTACGCGAGCAGCCGATGGCGAAACGATAAATCAGTCGTTGGCAACTTCTTCAAGGGGTTAAACTAGTTCGCGCCAGTTTTCCCCGCAACTTTCTATCTGTGCCACGCGTGCCTCTGGAAATTGTTCCCTAACCATCTCATAGCCGCTGTTTATTGCGTTGCATTCCGCCACGGCGACATATTTTAATCGAGTTTCATACGATTTCAAATACGACGCGCAATTATTTATTATAATGAACACGTTTCAAAGAGAAAATGATGATATACAAAAAAACAATGCATTATTATTAATGAGCAGTAATGTCAAACAATAATTATGACAAATCTGATGCGCGCGTTATTAAAATATGAAGTATTATTGGCGCACGGTGAGGTCGTTATTACCTCTCATGAATATTTCACTTTTTAATCATAAATCGCGGCGGGAATCGTAAAACCGAGCGCAACGCGACAGGCAATTAGCACAACCGTTTTCATTAAATTAATAGTAACAAACCGACTCGACGCGCAAAGCGTTGGACGTGATTAGTTTGATTAAATGATGTAGTGTGCATCAAATTTCGATATGTAAAGCGGCCGGATCAATTGTTTTAAGTCGGTGATGTCGCCGCGTCGAAATTAACTAATATCGTTTCGCGCGTTTAATTAAGCTAATTGCCTCGGAAGTAATTGAACCCCGAGCCTCGCGTTTTCTGCGCGCCGCGCCGGGTTAGACGTGATCAAAATTATTTTAACGACTATGCCCGTTGTTATCATTACAATTGTAATGAATGCAAAAGCCGGTAAACCGAGGATACGTTTAATGAAATTAATAAATAATACATTGCGACTACTGACGATCGCCTGTCACCCAGAGAGTCCGACTTTTATTTATTTTTAATTATTCTCAAGACGCTTGAAACGTCCAGTTCGATAGATGTAATGCCATTTCGTTTCATCGATCCAAACAGCGACGCTTTTACGACGCTAATAGGTCGGGAAATCGATGCGAGCGGATGTATTGTTAAAAAAAGAAGACACCTGACAAAAGAGTTAAATCGCGTCGAAACGCGGCTTGATCCGTCGACGTGCAGTTAAAAACAGGAATAAATAAAGGAAGAGACGATGAAACGTTGAATCGTAACCCCGGGGGCGGGAAAGTGGGTCAGAAACGAGATACGAGGGGGAGGAGAGCGGATTTCAGAAACGGACGCGCGCCTACGCACGCTGGCTGCTGCTGTGCCCACGTTCCCATGAATTTATGAACGGAATTATTTGACCAGATTCGCTGCCAAACCCATCCAGACGCCCTGGTTCAATAAACGTGCCTCTCGGTGTTCCGTTTCAACCGGTTCATTCGGATTTGATTCGGTTTTTCTTTTTTCTTTTTTTAGAATTGTTCATAGTAAAGACAATGACGCCGGGGAATTGTTGTGCGGGAATTTCGATACGCGCCGCGACTCGATAAGTGTTTAGAACGCGTGACTCTCGATGATAAAGTCTGTTATCACAATTTTTATTCCAAATAAAATTCTATTTCTCGATTCTTTAAAGAATCTAGGACACATTCTAGTTCCATGGTAAAACGACGCGTTCATTTCTTGGTATCATTTGTCATCTTAAACGGAGCGACGAACTCGTGTAAGTCCCTGTTGTGACTAAACGGCATTCAGGCAGCACGCGTGCATTCATACACGCAGTTACGCAACGGCTCTCGCCCATCAAAGGTGACTCACGCCGCGATGCTAATTAGCGGACGACAATTATTCCAAAAGAAACCGGTTTAGGTGTTAAGAAACTTGTATAATCCTACGGTAATTAAATCCATTCACTACGGAATCACCGGTTAAATGCTTTTTCCCTGGGAATATGAAATTAGTACGAGAGTGTCGCGATAAATCCAACGAAGGCGGAAACATACTGAATTCCGTTTGTTGCAGAGTTTATGACGGATTGTTGGACGAATTTTATCATCCTCAACGCCCACTCGGCCGCGGCGATGAATCACAGAAATATCTTTGTTCGCCTAATGAAATTTCACCTCGGCCAAACCCACGTGCCGTATTCATTACAGTTCAAACTAATCAACCCAGCCAATTTAGTATCCTTAAATGCATACCGTAACACTAATTTTTTTTATTCTAGTCGCGAGAGTTCATAACGCGTGTAACGGATTCTTCGCCCGGGTATGAACTCTCGTGACGGCGTTCATAGTTTCGTCGAATAGGCATTTAAATGAATAGAAACAGTCGCGGGCCGGGTGTAAAATAAGAGTGTCGGGAACACGGAGACGTCAGCAATACAGAAAATGGAAAAACATTTTCCATCAGAGGTACCGGGTATCGCTTTTCCATCTCACGTCTCGCCGGTATTTCCAGCAAACTAGTCGCACGTTCGACTCTGTTACCCAGTTTCCCACGGAACATTCGCGTACAAGCGACGGTTCCATCCACCTGTGAACGGAGCCAACTTTTTCGCGGGCCAGCGACACGGCGAGCGGGGGTTGGAAAATTTCTCGGCCGCGTCTGCAGCTGCAGCGGCAGCAACAGGAGGGTGGCCGGGGCAGAGTGGTTGCACGGAAATTCGTGCGGTCGCCGGGACCGCAGCCGCAGCACGGCAATTTGCGGCTCCGACATGACGGGACGCGTCATCCCTGCGACGAGACGACGAGCATCGAATGGACCAGCGACAGCTACCCAAGAATTCTAGTCTTACGTCTACCGCCTTGAGACACGTTCTACACCGAATAAAACATCGAGAAACTTTTACCCGATGGATTTCTTCATTCTTTTATGAACCAGTTGTCAATGGGAAAACGTTTCAACATTCACTTTAAGATAATATACAAAAAATGTAATTAACCCTCTGTAAGCCTGTGTAACTTTCAGATCACATTTTAATTTATCGATATTTTACCAGTTTTTATACATATACGTGCAAACATTATAGGTTGTTGATACCTGAAAGTCACATAGTGAATATATTGCAATAAAATTGTTTAAATGGAAACATTTTTTTCATTTAGTTATACAGATTTGTAATTGCTGATTTTTCGTTCTCCCAATTCATTAGGATTAAGGAACAAAAATTGGGCCCATGGTTAATTGATTATTTTATTAGAAATCAGAAGATACGTCGCGAATTATTTCTTTTCATAAATTAAGAATTCCATTCCAAAAATTAAAATGTACTAATAAAAGTGATTTCATTTTGTTGCTTGTCGAATAAATACTGCAGGAACGGGTATAAACATTGGCCTGATTATTTGTCGCGGTACGCATTATCTGGTTCCGTGTGATACCACTCGAACTGTATATTTCATCCCAATAATTGTGCGAATAAAAATGCGACTAAACGGCATCGATTATCGTGGTTACCGAGGGTTACAGCTCTAGTAACGAGACGCGTGCTCCGTCTCTCTCTTGTCGCGTTGCGTGTCACGCGAGGCTAAATTAATTTCGCGATAAGCGCCGCGGAGCTACTCGGATCTAACGCGGTTGGATGCAACGCGCCCTACAATTCCCGTTTAATTACACTCGTACGGTTTCTAATTGCACGCCGGTTAATATAATTACGGGGGAGGCCGGGGTGGGATTCGTTTGACTCGTACCGCAGCCGAGATTCGGAACGTGACTGCACGAGCGTTCGCTCCGTTCGCCATAACTCCCACAGGTTTTTCACTATTCCTGTTTAATACGGAAATCCGTCAAGCGCCCTAAACCCTCAGAAAATTTACTCCCGTCCATCTTTTTTCGCGCAATTTCATTCACGTAAAGAGTTGTTGAAACATACACGTAACAGTGTATGGTACAAATGTAATAAAAATAAAATGAAATAAAAAATAGAAGAAGGACGAGACTGACAAATAATGACAGGGGAGTGACATGCGTAAGAAGCCTTTGAGAGCGAGATGTAGGGACGTGAGTAAGGACTTACGCCTCCTCATGAAGGTAACAACAGAATCGTGGAATAGCTGAACCCATTGACGATTACGTAAGCTCTTACGACAGGGTTTAAACCCCCGTATCAGAATCATGTTCTGATATTTAAAATACAGAATTACTGACTAGAACGACTTGATTTTTTTTGAATAATTATTAGACGTTCAATTTATATAAAAAATGACCGAATGTACGAATCATTCCATGACGATATTTCTGATCTCGTTCGATGTTACCCGAACAATACTATAAATTGTGTTAATTTATCACTTGTTTCCCTTCGTCGGTCTTATTAGTATAAATTCCAAGAAGTAGGTCGGAGCTCTCGACAAAACAGGTGACCCCGAGCAGCAGACTCTGGGGTATTCGCCTAGCCCCGGTTAGAAAAAGCTTGACCGGGGTGATCGATACCTCTTAGGCGACCCATGGGTGTCCACAAACTCTGACGTATCTCTCCCTCGTGCTAGCAAATTATCACTGGCCATCGATCATCAAAATTTGACACTTATATGCACTGGAATCTGCCTAACAGTGCCACGGCTTTGCTGGCCGCTCGATGATCGATCGTTTCCTTTCGCTTGATTGATCCGCGACTACCGAAGGCAACAGAAATATTCAAGGTCGCTGTTTCGTAATACCTTCGGGAGATTTCTAAGGTAAAGCTTCGTAGCCGAGGACTCGGCACGAATCAATTTTCTTAATCAGAAAATTGATATCGTCGGGAAATAATTGTGGTATGATTCGGTTAATTATCAGAAGGCTATTATCGTGTACCGTGAAGAACAGATTGTTAAGCCGACCGTCGGAGAGTGAAGTGGGACAGGCGATGAAAAAACAAAGAAGGAAACTCGTAGGAAAAGGCGAAGCGCAGAGCTTTATGGAGGCGAGGCGAAAATTGAGGTTTCAGGGAGGGAAAACAGCGGCGGCGGCCTCGGCAGGGAAAAAAGAGGCAATGGAGATCCGGATTTCACGGGGAGTCAGCGAGATTGAGATCTTACGCGGACGCGCGAGCGAAACCGAGATTTTAAAGTGGCTGGTTAAAAAGGGAACAGAACATCGAGTCTTTGGAAAACCGCGGTGGAAAATGAAAACTTGAAATCGCGTACCGTATCAACGCTGATAAAAATTTATCCGATAATGAAACGTTGAGAAATGATAGAATCCCTCCGGCCAATTTAATTCGAAATAATTCTTCGTTTATGATTTAACCTTCCACTCGGTATCATGTGATATCTATGTTTTTACTGGAACAAAGGTATCGGTCGTTTTATCAAGTAGACTTTAAATCACTGTATAGAATTTAGATAAGAACGACAAGCTGCTTCCTCTAATTACGGGTAAAAATATTTGCCGGAACGAAAGAAACGGTCTGGGCGTAATGCTCCCGGTAAATGGCTCGAGACGATCCAAAAACTGGTCGAGTTAGCGGAGAGAGGAAACTCCTCGGCGTCGCAGAAATCCGAAGGTAACGCAGCAAAACAGCATGAAGAATCGGCGCCGCGAGCCATCAGGCGGTGGCCGTGGTTCGAGATCCTCAGCCGATCGCGAACGAACCGTGAAATCGACGGGACGAAAGCCTCGAATCACGGGGCCCCCGACACGCTTGGAAACGTTTACCCCGACGACGACGAAGCTGCCGCGACGCGAGGCGACGGTGATTCAGCTTTCGGCTTTTGTGTCGACAGTTGTACACGTTGTAACACGGCCAACTGGCGACGATAATAACCGAGCCGAGGAAGAAATAAAGATGAAAGGGTAGTGGCCAGTCAGAAATTGGCGGTACGCGGACAAATGGATTTCTCGGAACCCGATCATTAACCTTACTACAATTTTACAAACGCTTCTGACCCAATCTTAAATTATTATGTTTTTAGTACAGCCAATTACCGATGTTAGCTTGAAGAAAAATTCTATCGAAAATCGACTATGTCTTTTATTCAAAAATTGTGAATAGATGTAAGAGTTTCGTTAGTACAATTTGTGTCGAGATTGATAAAAGCTTAATGAAGCGATATTTGAACAAGCATATTATTATCCAGTAGCTACTAATAAAATGTTAATTGAATTAACATACGAGTGAACTGTACTGACGCCCATATTTAGTGGGGTTATAATTCTAGGTATTTATTCATATAAAGTAAAATTTAATTACTAATTATTTATAAACGTGTGGATAAGAAGTTTTTTCATTTTAAATTATCAAATTATCGTTTCATTTTCAATTATCTTTTTAAATCTTGACCCTCTAGAAAAATGTAAAAGAAAATAGCCAAGAATCATTGCCGAAAGCTGTACAATAGTCAGTTACCAAGTATGCAACTACACGAGACAGCCAAATAGGTTGAGATGTTCCTGAATATCTGAGATAGCAATTTGTACATAAAGACAATGATAATCCTTGTCTGAGATAATAAGAGCATGACGGGTTTCGGGGTACAGGACCGGGGATTTCCTCGAGGGGCCCCGAAGACGTTTTATGCCCCGGTGAGAGATCGGTACGATCTGATATGGAGGGTGAACGGCCGATTCCGTCGGTCAATCTCTTTTCGGGATCGCATTATGCCATGGCGAATCAGGCTCTGGCCGTTTTGCCGGATTCGGGTAATTCTAAATAATTTTTGCCCCGGCCGTGGCCAACCGTGAAACGACCGCGGTAGGAGGAACAAGAAAATTTGATGCCCGGTACTCCTTTTGGCTCTTAACTTCCACGAAGAAAATATTACTTATCGCGACAAATTATTAGTCGTGACAATGTACACGTGCACGACGTTTATAATAAATTATTTTTATCGTTCGGTATCCTTGAAAATATTTCAAACCTCAGAGATAACGCAACGGTCGTCAATAATTAACTCCGTTTCCTCGACTGTTTTCTTATTCCAAATTTTTATCTGACAACATTTAACTCGAATATAAAAAACGGAAGGAACGGTAGGGAGTCCTAGGTAGTAAGAATTGTTCTGACTCGTATACACAAGATCGTCGTAAACGCACGAGTGGCCTAAGTGCACGCTTTCAGAGAGATAAGCTCGTACAAGCAAAAGCATTCTACGAGTGCAACGTTAGCCGAGGAGAGTGTCACCGAAATATGAGAGTTCCGCCCGGAACTTGGGCGAAACTTAGCTTATCCGACAGCTGCCAATCAGCCTTTATCGCAGCACCGTTTATTAATCCTGGTAGCAAAACGATATTGTTCGAACAAACGAGTTTTCCTTTTCAAACACGACTTGATAATAATTTTTAAAAATCGACAGTAATGCACGTTAGCCTCAAAAGATAACAGGTTACGTGTCGTTAATTTATGAAAATAGAAATATAGAGATAATACACATAGGTGAGCGATCACAGTGAAAACGTCCCGCAATAAAAAGAGAATCAGAAATTCTATCTGTCAGTAAAGGACAGGCAGGGCGACCAATTTTTTATCTCGTTTTACCCAATGGAAATATCAGTCGCAAGGAGACAAAGGCTGGTGTAACAAGACTGATTGCTTTAACAGAATCACTATTTGCTACTATTTTCAAGTACATAGGATTGCTGGAGTTAGCACAACGTTCGGGCTATACGTCCTCGGTGGGACGGGTCGGCGTGTTCGAAGATTTGGCGAATGGTTACGTTTCTTGAATGAAACGTTGATTGATGATTGGGAACGGTGTGAATCGGATCGGGTTGTGGATTGTTCTCGCCGAAGTGAATAGCTCGTGGACCGACGGATTCGGTTTTGTTTGTGTGGAGAGGCGCGTGAAAAGTAGATTTAGTCCGATGAACTATTCATTTGGCTTGTTGATCTAAGGGAATTCATCGTACCAACTTTGATTCATTTCACTGTTGATCTTAATCATGTTTCTTTCCCCCGCCGTCGTAACAATCGATCTGTTATTTGCGCCGATCAAAATTTTTATATCTCTGGTACGGTAATTAATAAAAAATAGAGGGAACGTCTTGAATGAATCGAATCCCTCGATCAGACTCAGGTGGTAATTTCGAGGCACCGAAACGGTGGCCGAAGAAAAACGACGAGGGGGTAGGTAGTAGGTAGGGATCCGGGAGGCTGAATGAGCGGAGCCGTTGCATTCAGCGTCGTCAATCGCGAAATGGATCGCGAAAAATGGTGATCTTTCGCGCAGGTGCTTCAACTTCGGGGAATCAAATATCCGACCCCGACAAATGGGTATTTATTGGAATTTCTCTGAATGGAACTTGCCATCACCACTGCTCGTCTTTCGAGCCCGGATGGTCAAGATCCTCCCTCTCTCGCCGTTATTTCCATTCGCCTTTCACCGGGGCTCCGCAAACAAAGCGGCTTCTTTCTCTCTTTTTCCCCGGCTGTATCCACCGTGGCCGTGGAAATTGGGTAGACATTGGGAATGAATCGAAAGAGAGCAAATAACTCGGGGAAGAGGCCTGGGCTGAAGGCGAGGTTCAGCGGGGAAGGAGGGAGGAGGAGGAGGAAGAGGAGCTGCTGCTGCTGCTGCCTGCCTGCCTTTGTGCCGGGGACCGGGGGCTCGAGTGCACTTCCACGCGGAAACGCGGAACACGATTTCACAGGGGCTGAAGCTCTCTCGCGAGGGCGCACTCCAGGCCACCGACCATCCCCCAACGGTTCGAGGAGCCACCTCTCGATCTGGCTGATCTAGCTTCCCGCCCTTCAACCGGCCGAGCTCGTTCGCTCCATTTCTCCCCCGGCACCCCAAACTGTCATCCACGCTTCTCGTGTTAAACGTTACTCGTCGAAATACGCGAGAGTGAATGCTCGTGCGAGGGAATTTGCCTCGCGTCAGATACCAGGGCTACTGATTTCCTATGTCACTTCATTAGTCATTGAAAAGCGTTACGACAAATTTAGTATCTGGCGTTAGACAATAGAACTATTCATTTTCACGTCAAGAAATTCATTACACTTAGCAGGACTACTTATTTTCTGAGTTAACTAATTCTCCGTTGAAAATTATGACACCAACAAATTCAGTAAATCCAACCGCATACCCTTTTTTTAATACATTATATATATACAAATATGTCTGAAGAGGTGGATGGTGCTTGTGGTTGAATTCCGGCCGAAAAAGGTAAACCCCGCGCGTGGTTCTTGTAATTAAGGAAAAGTCGACTTTCTTAGTGTCGCCGGTTTATTAACGGCGAGGAGAAAAAAAAGATTATGCGAAATAATCAAGCAGTTTCTTTCAGAAAGTCAAACCGGTGCCGGAGAGAGGAAAGAGAAGGAAAGAGAAAAAAAGAGCGGCGCAGCACGAAAATTAATTAAAACGATACGGCCTTAGGAATTGAAATAAATTAAGCACGTCCCGGCGCTGCGTAGAGGCGGTGAAGACAAAATTTTTCGCGAAAAACTGACGCCGCGGCCTTTCTTTTAATTAAAGAACCTCCAGAACTGCCTCGAGTTCCGTCTTAGTTCCTCGCAACAAGCTCCGCTTTTTTTTCATCCGCCGATAAGCGAGGAAGAAATTTCCATGAAAATACCCCTCTCCGATTCGTTCCTCGCCATAACATGCATATATAAATATCCTGATAAATATTTATCGATCGTAATTAAATAATCAAGCTTACTTCACCACGATTTCCATACATCGCATTCCATGATTAATTAATGAATCTGCTATTGATGAACCACGTTCGTTAAACATCCAATACTCATAACTAAGTAATTAAATTTTCAAATCATACACAATTATGGGATTTATCATTAATTTAACAATTTCAATTCGGGAGTTACAAAATGTCGCAATATTCATGCAATAAAAAAAGATTTCCTCTGACACGGCCGATTAAATTATATACACGCGTAAAAAAAAATAAACTCCCGTCAGCCAGAGAGAGAGATAGCGATATCCGATATCCTGAAAAACACAGTCGCGTTCGATAAATCGAAAGAACAGTGGATCGAGTTCGCGCGAGGGTAATCCTCGCGTCGAAATGGATCCTCCCGGCTGCGAATTGAATTTTTTCACCTCGCCGAAAAATCTCAGCCTCGTGTCGCGAACTTCGAAACGCGTGAACGATGACCGCCGATCGTTCAGTGTCCGACATTAAATTAGACGTCATTAACGAAGCACGCCGCGAGCTGCGTGTGCGAATGATTCATTCCCCGCCCGGGGATTCGAACGCAAACTCTTCCTGACATTTGCTATACCCGTTATCACGACGTCCGTGATTAACGACCTACGCACAGCAAATTTTTAATCCCTTTACTCTAACATACCACTTTAGTGCGCCATTATTGCGCGTCCGATCTTATCAATTTTCCTATAAAGACTGTTTTTTTTTTTTAATTCGCGTGCGATAAGGGAAGATTTAATTTTCAAGCATATTTATTCGTGCTGGAGATGTGCTTAACGAGATAATCACGTAACGAGCCTTAACGTCGTGAATAATCTGATTCGAACGATGTCGAATAAAAGTACGTCCGAAGATCAGGGAAAACCGGGTGGGAAGCAACGGTTAACGTTGATCGCCGCTCTTAATTTGCATGATCGCTCATTGTTTTAAAATTGCCGCCGTTATAAATGATACCGCGCGGCCACTTTACCGTATTGCCCCCCGTGTGTGTGTGTGTGTGTGTGCATTGTGCAACGTGTGATTAATCGCGTCGGCATAAAATTCCAATTTGTCACTGTAACGCGCCGCGCGTGTTCAATTTTATACGCCGTAATTGATTGTATAATTATTTGACCGCCAGTTTTATGCAAAGCCACGCGGGCAAATTTGTCTCATCGGGTTTACAATGGAAAAACGTTACAAACGGAATTCTGTCGATTTATGAGATACAGGTGCGGTGAAATGATGCGCAAAAATCGCGAAGTTTAAATAAAAATTGATACGTCCGATTTTCACACTCAATTACGCGAGCTGATAATTTTTTAATCGTCCCAGATCCGATTACACGTTCGCACGCGTCGCGGCGAATTTTAGTAACCGTTTGCCGGATATGTTTGCGGCGGTTTCACGGGGGCAGCGATTTTTCGCAATGGAAACAATTTTTCCCGGCCGGTCCCGCGTTTTAACGAGATTACTAGGCATCGGCCGAGTAATTTAATCGGCGCGGCGTCGATACTCGCGTTCACTGCAAATCGAAACTCATTTCACCGTAGCGGGATAATCAGGCGGACTGCTACGACTAGCAAGTAACAAGTGCAGGCAACGCGTTTTCCCCAGGTATCGTACGGTCTAATTAAACGCATTAATTACGAGCCCCGATTTTGATCGACAAGAGTGACGATCTCATCGAAAAATGAAGCGCACAGGTTTCTGATAGAGGAAAATCTGCGATGCGAACCGGGCTAGAGCGAAGATGATATTAACTAATAATTGGATGCTATCTCGTTTAATACGTTAATGTGTTGACGTATTAATGCGTTACCGTTGATAATTAGTATCGCGATTAATATGCTATTAGCCGATGTAATACCTGCGAGAGAAATTGCTTCTCATTATTTTCAATTTACAGCCTTGAATTCCGAACGCGAGACTCGAATATATCTCGCGTTTATGACGTCTGTTAAATAATCCCCGGGTACAATAAAACGAGAATAAAATACGAACTGAATTTTGACATCCGAACGTCTCGAGATAAAACCGTGAGGAAATTGATCCCTCGCCGTTCCATCTGACACGCAAGGGGGAGGAGAGCAGCTCTATCCTCCCGGTTGCTGCGAGATCACCCCGTCCGAGGCGCATCCCTCATTCGATAAGACACGATCGAAGCATTTTTCCAAGTGACAAATTGACGTGGCCCCGTCAATCCGTGAACGGAACGGGCTGAAATCTCTAGTCGAACGGAATCCACGGTAGCCTGGTTGCCGGGAGAGAGACAGAGGCGCGCCGGGGCTACTAGGTGAATAGCAATGTCTCTACCCAGTCCGAGGGGATGGAACACGTGCTTCCGGTTCGCGCGGAATTCCGCTCGCGGTATTCACGGGACGTAAAACGGGTAATGAGGCCCCGTCAATTTCGATCCTTCGGGAAGAAGATCAAATTGGAAGAGGCAAGACAGATAAGATAAGTCATACGA
Organism: Ceratina australensis; assembly: GCA_004307685.1. Classification (NCBI taxonomy): domain Eukaryota; kingdom Metazoa; phylum Arthropoda; class Insecta; order Hymenoptera; family Apidae; genus Ceratina; species Ceratina australensis. Next base: position 28,337 of record SHCU01000264.1, on the reverse strand, counting down.
CGGGAAATAGACTCGGATACGTGATTCGATTCCACTGTCTCGTTCATTCAATGTAAATTATGACAAAAACTCGTTTAATCATGCCAATTAATGCTAAAAAAAAAAATCGATGTACTACTTCCTTTGTCGTGAAATTCCCCCGGCTATTATTAGGAGCGTGAAGTCGATAAATGACTAAATGGGGAGTGTAGGGAAATACGTATTCCGTGACAACCTTGGTCGCTCGACGAATGATAATAATCGACGGCATAAAACTGATAACAGACGAGCGCGCTGATTGAATCGAATTTTTCCGACTAATGAAAATTGGCCCGTGGGCGAAGTTTTATTTCAGACCTTGAGGTTCGTTTGAGGTAATTGCGTTCGGACGGGAAAAAGTTTCGTTTGCGTTACGTGACCATGGAAATTTGCTTTCGCCTGTCTCCGACGAATAGTATTAACTGCTATTTTTACCTGACGCATCGAGCTGGTTCGCTCGAAAAAAAGAAAACAAAAGCAACGCGAAACGCGCGAAGAAATGTATTAAATAATTATATGTTACGGTAGAACGTATACCCATTAATTCATTATCCGGTTTGATGAACTCGCTGGGAAGTTGATTTTTTAAACGAGCTAATGGCACCGAAAGGGCATATCTCTCTGATTACGTATAGCTTTGTCCTTCGAATGCAAATACATGGGTAGGACCTGACGTGCTAATTAATGAAGAAGCATTGGGCGAACATGGTGATGGGAAATATGGCTGGAACTTCGGCTGCCCCGGCTACCACCGTAATTAACCCTGCGTCGGTATTATTACGCATTAACGTCTACGTTACACGAATATTATTCACAGCCGCCATCGCGCCGTGTCTGCTATTCGGCCAAGAAACTCACGTGAGTCTATAAAAAAAAAACCTGAATTCCCTAAATCAACGCCGAACGTTATTAATCTCGTTACCTAACACTTTGTGTTATTCAAATATAAATTGAAAAATGGTAAGGTGAGGCGCAACAAGGGGGAATTAAATTCAACTTGAAGTTTGGCGTTGAATTTGAAATTCAAATCGAAACAGAAGATTCCGATTCAAACTTGAACCGAATTTGTAATTCAAATTGATGATATCTTTACGACGTAGCCGAGTTCTACTGGGAATCTCGCTGCTTAAGAAGTTACCGTAATTATTGTTTCCGCGCAATGTGTTTCAATTGAACTTGAAACGAATTCGATTTCTTAAGGGATATTCCCGTTGACTTTCACACGATTATTAAACCTGGTTGCAGCCAGGTAATTAATTACATCAACCTTCGAAAATAATAAATTAACGCTGAACCTACCACGGTCAAAATGATCCTTCTTAAATTCTACAATAAAAATAAAACGAGAATGGTTTTATCATACTGTTAAAATTGTAACTATGATTTAAACTGACACCAAACTAAAACACCAACGTCAACATTAAAAAGTATTCAAATGTAAAATGATATCAATATAGTATACATATTAGTGTGCAAAATCTGACGGTAGGTTTAGTGTTAAATAAAAAATACTGAAAATCAATCGAATGCTATTACACCGCGCTTGAACGCATTTCGTTCATGGTAGATCTGTATAAACGATAGCCTAACGGGACCCAATCGATCACGTGATCGGTTAACCGGTGTAACGCGAGGGGAGACAAATTTTGGTTCCCAAGTGGAAACGAAAACGCGGCAGAAGACGGAACAGCGACGTTCAAAGGCGGGATGCCGGGAATTCCTCGCGTTCCTAAGAGAGGATAGCCTGAGGAGGAGGCCTTCAGCAGAGAAAGAGAGGCGGCGGGCACCGAGTGGATCGGATCGGTTCCCGGGAAAAGGAGGCTCGGTTCGCGCCGGCCGGGTCGTTCGCTTCCTTCGAAGACGTCATCGCATTCTGATCGTGGAATCTCGGGGAGCTGGGCTCCATCGAACACGGAGAATTTATGGGAACCCGCATGGAAAACGTCGCCGGCCAAGTGTCCCGGTGACATTCCCACCGGTTGGAATTTAATTACCCTTCCCGGTTGTTGCCTTAATGAATTTCACAAGCGTCGAATCGGTGTTACACCTCGCCGATTTATACTTAGCTGCCTTGCAAATTTCACGTTTCGCTCGATAAATCAGATCGGTAAAAAAATTCTGATACACTGTGAAACGAGAAACCAATTATCAGAGTTTTGCATATTGATACGATCTATATTTGCATGATCCTTGATCAGAATAAATATTATTTTACAGAATATCCTCTCGTCGGGAAAATACGCGCGGTGAGAATGATAATTTTAAAGAGCGAGCAATAGCGACGGGTTTCACCGGGCTAATATAATCACGCATTGAACCCTTGGGAGACCCTTCCCGGAACGAACTGCCTTTGTACCCGTGGAAATTGCAAAAAGGCTTGATATCTAAAACGCAAACAGCTCCCCGCCTTTGTGCATCCAAAATCGAGTTGCAACTATCTCAAAGCGGCAGCGTCGAAACCAAGAAATATGAAAAAAAAAGCGTATTTAAAGGGTGCCGTGTAAAAAAAGACAGCCGCCGCGAGTATAAGGTCAAAGTGCATCGTAGAAATACAGGGGACACGAATACCGTATATGAATATATTATACGTACACCGTTGCCCAAAAGTTATCAATACCCACATTCCAATAAATATTACAACGTGTATCATGACACTTGTGTCACGAAGCAAGCATTTGTCATAATCTTATATTGCAAAAAAAAATATTGATTTATTCTTGTTTGGTCGAAACTTTTGGGTAGCATTGTACAATCGCGCGAAAAGGGGTCGCTACCCTGGCTGGCCACGTTTTATGCATCTTTACACGGAGGAAACAAGCTCCGCGGGGTAATTAGCATTTCACTCGGGCGGCGCGACGCGTTTTCGCGCTGAGGAGACCGCAGACTCGAAAAACGAGCTCTCTCGTCCTCGAAGGACGCCCGCTTCGAGGGAACGAATTTCTTTTTCTCCTCGCTGTCATTCTTCGTCCCGCAAGGTTACCCGATCCACTCTCTTTCTCTCTCCCCTATTTTCTAACCCCCGTGAAACTTTACCCACCCGCCACTTCTAACCCCTTTCCCTCTTCAAGCGACGTTGACAGTTTCTAATCGGTTTTTAACGATAAAAATAGAATAAAAATACAAGTAAATTTTCGAATAATTTGTAACAACTATTGAGGCGCTTTCTCAAGGAGATTTCGATACGGTCTATTTACCGCGGAGGTGTATGTATGTTTTTTTGTCGCGAGAGAAGAGACAAAGTGAGGGGAGAGCGTAACGGGAAAAACAGCTGAGGTTTTCACGGGATTTAACATACATTTCTCGGGCGTGAAGAAGAAACTCGGCGCAGGGACCTGATGCAGTGCGCATCGAGCGCTAAAACCCAGCTCTTGTGCGAGAAAGAAACGAGAAGGGACAGCCATGCATTTTATTTAGCGACTTCTATGAGATTACGTGCGCAACTTCTTGCAACAGTCGCGACGCGAACTTATGGAACGCAATTAAGAACCCTCGTCTCGTGTTCCAGCTCGTTTTTGCCCTACCGTTTCCTCCCTTTGTCTTCCGAGTTACACCTCTTCCTACTTTACCGGAATTATTTCCCTGAATCCGGGGGGGCCCGACATCCGCCACGCTGCGTCTTCTTATTTGTTCGTTTTCAGCTTAGCGAAGTTTCATTTCAGAGGAATGCGATGTAAACGCGAAGATTTATCGTTGAATCTACGATTTTTATTTATCGAGCAACAGTTTTCATTTTTTCCATACGAAAAATAAGGACTGTAGCAAAATTAATAAATAAGGTATGGAAGATCTCTAAACGTATTAAGCACTAAAAAAGATTTAATATTGAAGCTCAATTTTCAACGCTTCCGCCTGGGTACATCATCAGCAACCTTATCAGGCTCATGAACAAGCAAATAAATGGGTGGGCTGTACAATTTTCCTCGTTTATCCTCGGGCTCCCGGAGGATCTCTTTCGATAGCTGAATTTTCCCTGAGCGAGCTAAAACGTTGAGGGAAAAGCGCCTACGCAGGGGAGCGAAAGGCGACGGCGACGGCGTTTCAAAGAGGTTACGAAAGAAGCTTGCCGGCAAACAGACCCTCCTTCAAAGAGACTCGCGAAACGACCAATCAAAACCGCTCTCCTGCTGTTTCTTATCAAACACAAATATCCCCAGCTAATCAGGAAGATCCCCTTAATTCGTAACCTCCATCCGGGAATTCGACGGGGCTTGAGTAAATGAGCGCAGTTTCAGAACCAATTAACGTTCATTTGATATTTTACATTTTTCAAGCTTCATATATAAATTCCAAGTCCCTTTAAATATTACGAAATTAATTAAATCCAACGCTTTCCTTGAAAAAAAAG
>SHCU01000264.1:3175-16740 GCA_004307685.1 Ceratina australensis | reverse complement strand
CGTTTCGCACTGGCCCGTATAAAACCTCCGATTATGTTCGCCGTCAGTTTCTTTCGTCCGTACAATTTATCACTCATTATCGATAAAAACCAGAAAAATGCGCCGCTACATTTTTTGTAACTCCTTGCATCGTTGCTCCTAGTATTTTATTTGTCGCGCAATTAAACTCGTAGAGAACTTGGAAACGCGGTGAGGAATCGGTGACTAAGCGGCGATTCGCAATTACCAGAAGTTCGTGGGATTCAGTGACGTTCGATCATGATGGAAGATTAGAATGATTATCTATACGAGAGGCGAAGAATTTTGTTCACCCGGAAACTGCGGATGTATGCAGGCTAGCATAAGCAAATTTTCCTTCAACTTCGAATTACTTGAAACTTAATTATAAACATCAGGAGAATCGGAGATCTGATATAACAAGGGAAACCGCTAGGGGAAAAGATAATATTCTACCTCGGTTAGCATAACAGGTAAAAAAACTGAGTACAAGACTAGCCGGTGAAAAACATTATCTCTATTACTACGTATGGCGAAGTCGCTGCCTGGTTCGAGCGTACACGGTACGAGAAGACAAACATAAACGTCATTAGGGACCTGTATACTTGAACTAATTGCAGCCGGATGAGGCCTGAGTCGTTAACTCTAGCTCGGGACTACATAATTCTTCAATTCGTGTCGTCATGTACCAACGTTAAATGCGGCACACACCCCGGCTGCTCTCAAAAACGTGCGCACAATCGCGGAGTAATTAAAAAACATAAGCGAACGCGTTGCGCAACACCCTCGAGCCCCTCTTTATCGGTACCTCTAATTTCATCTCTGATTTCGATGTTGATGTAACGAAATTTGATACGCTACCTGTCTCTACGTTAACAATCCGTATGAACAGCCTGAATGGTTAATTAAGATCTAACCTTGAGCCGAGACAAAGGAATTGGTTATCGGATGAACGAAATGATAGGTAGCATCACGCGATATGTCGTTCAGACAAACAAAACCTATGCAGAAAATGCATGGAACATTGATACTAGCCTCGCTCGACCACTCCTACTTCCGGGTTTTGCTGTTACGGACGAGTTAGAATTTTCTTGACGAAACATTAAAACGTGACGCGGTTTCAATAAATTTCTGATCAAACATTGACAAACGACAGGATGACAAAAGATATTTTAAGACGTTTCGCTTATAAATTATATCAAGAAACGAACAGAAGCAGCTTATATAATTTTTACCATGTTTGCTTGGTAAAAAGATTAATCGCTCTTTCAGACAGTCATTACTTTTCCTAAAAATAGAAACACTGATATTTACCGCCGGAGTATGTGCGAATAAATTGTTCGATTAATACAGGCACCGTTCGAAATTGCGATGCGTGAAGAGAAACGGGACGCAGCGGGCACAGAGCCCGCGTTAACGCGGTGACAATGCGCGATGTAATCAATTTGGTAGCCAATAAAACTGTTTTAATCGGTCGATGCGTACGCAAATTCACTGTACAGCCTGAATCAATAACAACTATCGCGTCCAATAACAAGTTAGTTCTGATGGAATTTTCTATCCGTTTATCAGCTCGATTAATTTGTCGAACTGTGTAATCTCCGTAGGATTAGAAGAATCTTGCAAAATTACTGATCATGTTACTAATTATAAGAAGAAACTCGTTGTAAGCTGATACCCTGAAATTGTTTATCAATTAGCTGATATCTATTCTTTTTCTCAGAGCCAATAAACAAAACGAAGGTCAAGTGTCCGTTCAACTATTCCCTTGACTTCGCGAACTTTGCTCGGCGTTATCACGAAGAAAGCGTGATTCTCATTAACGGATTCCACGAATTGCTGATAAGAGAGCACGAGACGCGATAGAGCGATCTCTGCGAGAGTCTGTACCGAGAGGAGCGTGGAGCGTTGCTAAAATAATTTAACCCCGAGGGCGGGTCCTAACCCGTTCTCCCATGAGGAGAGCGTTCTTCGCGCGGATCTACGAAAATACGATTCCCGGCAAATGTCTACTTCGTTACCGACCCGGCTATAAATAGACCCGAACGGCCTTGGTCAACCTTCTTCTTCGAGTTCGTCGACGTCCGCAACCGGTACCCACAACCTTTCATCTTCTGGGTTCTGGAGGCCATTCGAAACTTTTCAGATCAAAAGCTTTCAATTTTTATCTATGAAAATCTCCGCCAATTATTTACAAATGATTTACTTGGAATTCCGAGAACTTTCGCACGTATAATATTTACATTATGATTTGCTTCCCACAAGCATACGAACGATTTATCAAGGCATTGAATAATGAACAATTGAAACGAATTTATATAATAATCTATATGATTGAATAATGGCATTTGCATAGGCTGAAGGAGTGGACACATTATCATTACGTGTAATGAGAAATGTCTGAAATTAGAATTAAAAATCTAGTGACCCACTGTGCTTTACAAGGTCTGCCATGAATTATTCAGCCTCTATTAACCTTTCACTCCCTCTCTCAGCGCTGGAACGGATTCTAGTTGACAACAGTTTCAAAAGACTTCACGTTTCTTTGTACGATGCTCGGATTAATTTGCGACCGGGCTTGTTCGCGGTTTCATTCCGAATTAGGAATATATTTGACACCGATGCTTCAATTCGTTTACCAGAACAATTGAATAATGCAAGTGGAATCATTCTTATAGTCTGATACTTCAACACAGAGTTACTAGCTTCTACTCTTATAATTCTTCATTTAACGCTAAACCTATCATAGATCAAATGACCGGTTCTAATAAAAAATAGGAAATTGCACTGTCATATTGTAGAAGTTACTATCTAACTTACTATCAAACTGTATAGTATCTACGTGCATGTAAATTTCATTCAAATACAAATCAACAAAAATTGTTGGTAGGTTCAATATTAAACCAGAATTAATTTACTTAGAAAATATTACAATTGATCATTAACTAAACGAAATGTGATAAAAATTTCTTATCGTTATTGCGACGAAGATAAAATAGAAACAAGCTGAACAATGAACGAAGGTTTTCCGAAGAGGAGAGCAAAAATGGATGTTAATTACGTAGAGGCACGTGCACGATTCCGTGTCCCAGAGAGCCCGATACGGAATCGGACAATAAATCCATTGAATAAATCGGCGCCGATACGGTGAACGTTCGTTAAACTCTTTCGTTCCCGTTGATCGATACAATCTGTACCGCGCGGTGGAATCCGGAGATCGAGAGATGCGGGCCGCGAGATAATCGTGCTCCGTTTCTCAAGACGATCTCTCTACGCCAACGGTCAACGGAGCGGAGGAGCTTCCTGCTCGAGGGAATTCCCGCACGAATTTCCTCTTATCAAAACAGAGTGACTTGCGTAACCGACATAATCGATGCGATCATTCTTAACAAAGATAACAACGCGTAATTGCCTACAAAGATATTACACGAGCTTCGAACGTTTATATAACGAACGAGTACAATTCATTAAATTAAATTTCGAGAAAGCTAATTGTTACTCAATCGTTTTTGAGTAATCTAATAGAGAGCGAATAGGTTCGCGGAGATACGATCTGACTGACAGCGAATCTCATTGCAGAGTGCGTCCACGTGAAATAGAAATAACGCGGTCGCAACGGGGCGTGTACAGTGAAAAACCATCGCATGGAAACTCACTTTCAGCCTGTTCTAACGGTACACACGACAGTAACATTCGTTTTAATCCTGAAAGCATCACGCGTTACAAAGCCAGTGGGACCGAATAAAAAAAAAAGAGGTAAGGAATAAAGGAGTTGTCCAACGGTTATCACCGAAGCCAGTGATCAATTTCCGTAGAATACACATATATGCAAGGGAAAGATCGATCTGTGATTCTGTCGAACTCGTAAATTCTTCTGACTGACGCCCCTGGTTTAAATGTAAACGTATGATATTTTAATCGGTCCTTATCATTCATTGAACATCTGAAATATTTGCGCGACGTCACCAATTTATCAGAGTAATCATGTACGAATTAAAATCGACTTATCTCGCACGTTCTTCTATTAAGGTACGTAATCCTCTGTAAACAGAACGTTTATCACACGTTGAATTAACCCACGAACGCCAGCGAGGTTGAACGACCGAATAAATAACCGGGTATAAATAATAATCAGCATTGAATTATATGTACCTGTTTTTGGCGACTGAGACGAGTCGAGCAAGCAGCCAAGCCGATTATCGTCGTATTTACCAGCCGCGTCGCAGACTCCCCGAGACTCTTTATCACGGTTCAAAGTTTTTTACGATGAATCCCCTCGTCGCGACTTCTTCCCGCGATCTTCGCTGTACGATCGAGGGAACGGGTGGCCCTAACCTAACTTAAACGCGTAGCCAGACGCGTGTCTAATCACTCGAGTCCAGCCGGCAATTATCATACGCGTCGCGTTTTCACTTCGCGGAACACAATCGAACGAGTTCGTCGAATAATCGGACACACACATACGGTCGCGGAAACGGTAAAAACACGGTCGGGTTTTCACGGGCTCTTCTCGGCCATTTCCACGCACTCCGCACAATGACAATGGAAGAGGAGTCTCTGTCTGGACGGATGACCTCCGCGATTCAGCTGATCCCAAGGAGGCTTCTTTGGCAGTATTGAAACCGTCGACACGTGTCTCTCGCAGATATCTTAATTAGCCCCGATACGCAGCAAACTGATTACCGATCGGTCAGGCTCTCGCGCGATTCAATGTCGAACCGAGGGATACGTTACACGCGATGCGCGCACGGAATTCGGCAATGAAAGCGTCAGGCACGGTGCCGGGTGTGCGACTCGGTTAACCTTGGCTGAGGTCCTCGCAACGAAACGTACGTACGTACACGTATTCGATGGGAACTTGTTTACAGGCGAAGCAGCGTCCGGTCACGAAAATCCGAAGAATGTACGCCGACCGTATATGTGAATGTTCTCGCTCGCGACGGAGATCAAATTCCAAGGACGCGTAAGCACATACGCGGCGTTTTGTTCTCCTCTCTCGGTTCCCGTGGCCTCTCGGCGACGCTCGGCAAACGTAGCGGGTTTTCTCTTAAGTCTCTCACGTCTCTCTCACTTCTCTCCCGACCCAACGCCGTAATGTTCGCTCGACCAGACCTCACCGAAACCTCACGAGACACTCGGCCGCGATCGCGCCCGCCGGAACACTGACACGACTCGGGATTCCACGAGTGACTGTAACCTCGCACCGCATACACACGATTCGGAGTCGAGTCGAACGCCGGGTTGGTACTACGGGGCTCTCGGCGCCACCCGAACGCACCCGAGTCGCTACGAACCGTTTCTTTGAGCTGCCGCTCGCCGCACTACGCCTGCGACTGCTCGCCGCGGCGGAGCCGATCTGATCCTGGAGCCCTTCACGACGATCAACTCGTTTTCGCCGGGCTTCGAAGTTTATTCAAATAAATAACCCCAGAAATTTCAGGTTTCGCCGTAGAATAATTATGCAGCATGATAACAATACAGATAAATCATTATAGAATGAAATAAATTGTTCGTAGTATTTTTTCTGAATAATTGTGGATTTTAGTCTGCTAGCTGGTTTTAATCCTTTGTTACAATTAGAATTATATGGAGAGATATATGGATATTATCTGATCCTGGAGCCCTTCCTGACGCTCAACTCGTTTTCGCCGGGCTTTGAAGTTTATTCAATTAAAGAACCCAAGAAATTTCAGGTTTCGCCGTAGAATAATTATGCAGCATGATAACAATATAGATAAATCATTATAGAATGAAATAAATTGTTCGTAGTATTTTTTCTGAATAATTGTGGATTTTAGTCTGCTAGCTTTCGTTACAATTAGAATTATATAGAGGGTGATCAAAATCGATTACAATGAATGCACTAATATATTATAAATGGGAATGAATCTTTGAATTTTTATTTTAGGAGCCTCAACTAATTAGACTATTTAGAATAAAAATTCATCACTCTTCTCTTTTAATACTTAATGCACTCAGGTTATAATAAATAATAAGATTATTTGAGAAAGAAAATTGTAGAGGTAGCGATGGAATTAAATTAGAAATAGAGGAAATCAAGATTGCTCTTTTCGTATGGCGCATTGCCTAACGAAGGAGGAGATGGTTAATGAAGCTTAAAGAACCGTTTCGCGAAGTGGGTCAATTTTCCGAGTAAGTATAAATTACGGGGGAATCGATCGATCATCGAATTCGATTACACAATTAGTTAGACGACTTCGGTCCCACCGTTCGCCACCTTAAACTCCTTCCCGCCCTGCTAACTTCTATACCAGGGAATCAAAGCGTACACCCAGCTACGTTCCATTCGAAGTTGCGAAACAGTCTTCGAACGTTATTGATTCGTGCTGCCTACTGGCGATAGGAGAATACTAATAAACGGCGTTCATTAGACGTAAACGCTCCAATCTGTTCACGATTTCCAAGCTCCGAGGAAAAAGATAATCTAATAAAATACATTTTACATACAAAATTAATTAACCCTGATTTCCATTGAATTTACGAAAAAACCGTGTCGTAGAAAACTGATTTGTTACACCTGAAATACATTAGCGCGGGTTATCAGATCACCGAATCGAGACCGCAGCATCAGATTTCAATTAGGCGCGTATCCATCGTGAAATCTCACAATAAACCGGTGCAAGAAAATTGCTGAATTATATCTGGCCGCACAAAGGGTCCCTCTGGAATATTGAATAGGCGAGAGCCACCGTCGAATTTCATTCGTATCGGGGCCGCGGCACAGGCTTTTCACGCGTCGCATCTTTTTGTCGGCCACCCCCTCGGGGTACTGGATCTTGATTCTGCATTAACACGAATTCAAGTAGCTCGCGGAGAAGTTAGGCGATCCGCTATTAGGCCATTGAAAATCGACGGCCAGCCGCAATGCGGTTTCCTCTGATAAATAAGCTATTACGTCGACTTGTCGTTTATGGCCCTGCCATGTCGCGATTGTTGGATCCGACTAAATGGGCGTTAGTCGCAGAAGATACTTTTCAGAAAATATTCAGGCTAAAATAGAAATAGTTCTTCAATAGCAGAACGATGAAACGAAGTCACGTGAAGCGTATTTTGAAATAATTTGAAAATATTGCCTGATCCTACTGAATTATGAAGTGACTTCATCTCGCCGTTCTTATCACGCGCCCAATTCCGTAATGGGAACGTCTCGCGGTGGCCGTGTCGTGAGCCGGGATCGTAAGTTATCGCCGTCGCAGCCGTTTTCACGCCTCTAGATTAAGAGAGCTGGGTGCGTGATGGAAATCGTTCTCAACGCAAGGGCTTTACGCGAGGAAATTTCGCGCATCGGTGGGTGTAGTCCATTCGAATCTACTTACAGATACATCTGACCGCCTGCTGCCGAACTTCGATCTAATAACCGCGATCACGCGAGCCTGTCTAATCGGGATTATACCTTCATCGAGTACCGAGTTCTCGCGGAATATTCGGTAAGATCGAACAAACAAATTTTTCATGTTCACTTTTCATTACGGGTTACTCGACATTTGTTCTATAAAATAAATAATTATTGATTTAAATATAATGTTTGTTTAATGTATATGATAATTAAAACATTGTCGAAGAAATAAATGAATACTAATAATGTATAAAATAAATATATATAACATAAAATATTAATATAAAATAAATGAATAGTAATTTATATTAAGCATTCATTCATATATAAATATCATTGTCCCATAACGAAATTCATTTGACTCGCCTTATGAATCAGTTTCAGGATTGAATTGTACGAAGGGTGAAGTGGTATTTGCGAATGACAGAGCATGTGGCTAGTTCGCAGTGGGACAAACGACGGTGCCACAGAAGCCCAGGCTGCGGCTCAATTAACCGGTAAGTCACTTCCTGTCTCGGTAACGGCGCGATTAATCCGACGAGGAGCGTGTCAGAAAGAAGCGGCCGGGCTTTACAAAGAGGCGTGCCGGAGTCAAAAGGGTTAACTGGCGTCGTGGCGTCGCCGACAGGGACTCGTGCGTCTCGGTTAAAAGCGAACGGCGACTACGACGAGGAGGACGCGATCGCTAGGGGGAGAAGGGAACCCGTTGGGAACGGTTCGCCCCTTGGAATGGTAATGGCCCGCACAAATCTACCAGCGAAACATCCACCGTGCTTTTTACCGTCTTCGGCCGTTCCTCGCTCTCGCCATTTCCCGGTACTTATCGTAAAGAAACTATCTTCATCTGTGGCGATCCTGGTAATGAAACGGAGACGAGTCGGGTGACAGGAAATTAAACGATCCCCGCCGCTGTTGTCTACTGTTCGCGAAGTTCGCCCGCCGCTGGGTCGCTTGAAATTTTATGCCCTCATTTCGGCGAGACGTTCAACGCTGAATAAGCTCTTAAGATTATTTAAACAGTTACCGTTCTTGTTACAGAATCTAGTTTTACGGAGTTTTGAATCGCGCCGTGGTTTCTCCGAACGAGAGATTGCCCTCTTGTCGGTTTTCATTAAGATGTTTATTTACAACGGTCTAAATAACGTCTACAGACGCAGGGTAAACAGTTGTAGCAGTAAAAAGACGAGCGATGGGTACAACCGTTGATTTGTAATTCATATCACGAGGGACAAAGCGGATCAGGGCTAGAACCCGCCGCGCTTCCGTGTCGAATTAAACTTACAGATCTGAGAAAAGATATTGTATTTTTTATGAGCGAGCCATCGCTCCGACTGTTGCGGCGGGGGAGAGCAGGGGGTAGGTCGGGGTTTCCGGGGTGAAAAGGGGAAGGAATGAAAGGGTAGGGTGTTGAACCGTGGGGGAGGAAAATATCGGGGCCTGTTCCTGCAGGATCAAAGTTAAACGAATGCGTTCCGCGGAACACAAAGGACCTCGAAGGCACTTTATTACACCGTGGCTTGTGCGCTCTGCCTCGCGCGTCTCCGTCTCTTTCCTCGGCTCTCTTTCAACAGTTTTGGCCCTTCCGTTCGGTGTCGGTCGTTCCGCGTGGCCGAGAGGGAATCTTAATGGAAATGTAAATTCGCGCTGCGAGCACGTGCGACGGGGACTTGGTCGATTCGTTTCGCCGTTCCTCTTTTTTTTCCCTCCCCCTTGACTCCTCCATTCTCTTCGTCACCCTTTTTCCTCCTTTTGCTCCGTGGCCGCTGTCCCTGATTGAAATTTTTCGACCGGTCGCGAACGGATACTTCGCTCGCTGAATTTTTCTTTTTTACTCGCTTCCCGTTACTCGAATCCTATTTCCCACCACGAGAATTCTTCGTCCGATTTTAATTTAGCTTTTCGCATTTTTTTTCAACGAACCTGCCTGATGGACCCCTCGGGTTTGAAAGCGGAGTCAAACGAGGCTCCATTTGTAGCCCGTGACGCTACGTACACGTAGCGGTATGGTCTTTCATGCTTGATACCGGAGAACCCAAAGAGAATTCTAGCATGTCAGCGTTGGAATCCTGTCGGAATTCATCCATCCAAGAACGATCCCATCATTGGCTCAACCGTGGCCCCAAATGATTGTGGACTCTAATCCGGAATAGCACGCTGATTCCGTGAATCAAAGACTAATCCATCGGCCCACATGGAATATAGTATCTCTTCCGGACAGCTAAGCAACCAGCCATCGAATGTGGGACTCAACGCAAACAGGATACGGGGAATCGGTTCATTATCGGGGCTAGAATTTTCCCTGGTCAAACTAATCAACATACGTTCATTGCCTGTTCAATTTTATTAGACACGTTTTCAAGTTCCTATTATAATTTCAACCCTTTGCACTCGAAGAATTTTTCCACAATTCCAAATTCTCTGAATGTCTTAGATGCAAATTAATGTATTAAAATTATTAATAATTTTTTCCTTCGACATTTTAAAAATTAATGTACGTTTTTGAATTAGATAATGATTAAGTTTAATTCAATCAGTAATATATTGAAGCAGTAATTATTTACCTATATAACAATTATTTTACAGAACAGATGGCGACTTAGGGTTACCTTTCGAGTGTGAAGGGTTAATATTCATCAGATTAATTGCTAACCAGAGTTTCATTACACTTTACTTTAGCTCTCACCGAAACGTCAATCAATTTTTCTGTTTCAAATCTAATCCTAATCCATCCTGTATGCCCCGTTTTATCAAAACGAGGGAAGTGTACTTTTAATAATCGCAAGACTTGTCGCTGTTCGCTTGGTAGTTTCAAAGGAAATTCGCGGCGACGCGTCATGAGCGTAAATTTCCCGGGGCGAATGAAAATCGCTATCACTTTTCAACCGGTGCTCAGCCGGAATCGTTATGGCACCCTTGGTCCCGGCCGAACATCCGGGGAGGGTGCATCCTGATTCAACGCACGTGTAACGACCCGCCAACCAAAGTGGTTTATCTGAAACGTGTATATACGGCGGATGTGCCGCGAAACTTTTCCGCCGATGAAAAAGCTCGGGTCGAGACCTGGGAATTGTCCGGGATAAAATGTTAAGGGATCTCTCATTAAGGAGGCCGTAAAAGTTGAATCAAGTGCCTGCCGCTCTAAATAATTTCCCTATGATAAATGCCGCGAATTTTCTTTTTCTATGTACTCAAGATAAGAAGCAATAATTCATACGTAGATAAGACGACAGATATGTCTGATAACGAGCGAGGAAGAGTCTGATCGGGGAGATATTTAATGCGGCAACGAATGACGAGAATATGTACTGGTAATAAGTATTCCTCGGCGGAAACATCGGTTTATGCGGTATCTGCAATTCCAATTAGGCGAGCTGCGCCGGTATCCCCTAACTCTTGATCATCCCCGGCGCAGGCGTAATCAAAAGTTCTTGTACTCAAGATATGGAAACAGTTTACCCGAACAATGCTACCAGATATACACAGTTCGCAATTTATCAGAGCAAACCGCAATCAATTCCCCTTGCCCCCGTTCGTTCGGTTAATTATCTCTCCATTGTATAATTGCCGTGTAATTGCTGGTTTTCGTATAACTGTGACTAATAATCGTAGCTGCTGTAATTACTGTGATTACATGTGCGTCGGAACTGGTGGCAGTTTTACTTTCGATTTCGTATCGCTCGCGAGAAACCATATAGCCTGTAATTCGTTTTGGCTCGTTAATAAAGCTTGCTTAGTTCTCACCGATGCGTGAATAAAGTCCTTTTAACGAAAAGGCTTCCTACTCCTTTATCACTCGATCTCATCGTGACACTTTTCTTATTGAATAAAATTCTCGATACGAGTTCACCGCAATCAGGAGTCAATTTAACCCTTTGCACTCGAGAGGTGACTCTTAATCACCATCTGTTCTATAAAATAATTGTTATATAGGTAAATAATTACTACTTCAATATATTATTGATTTTAAGAAATGCAGAAACAAAAAACCATTAATAATGTTTGATAAATTAATTTGCATGTAAGAAATTCACGAAATATTTGTGGAAAAATTCTTCGAGTGCAAAGAGTTGAGCGTATCAGAAGAGTTATCTTCGGCGATGCGTTAACGCAGAAACCAGAAGAGTTTGGCCGGGTTCGGTTTCATCGGTTAAATGGTATAAATTAGCCTCACGAATCTGTAACCCGCCGAAATTCTAGCCTGACAGCTGAAACGTGAAGACGCACAGTCCGTTCGTATAATTGAGGTGACGAGAGTGACAATGGGGGCCGATGACATTACCAGATCTGCTTCAGCTTATGGAAAGCGCGCTTCGACCGGTGGTCTATTATCGCTCTTGAAACGCGAATCTCTGAATTTAGATGGATTTGTACGTAGACGTTTCTATTAAAGAAATAGGACCGATTCTCAAATCCGGCCTCGCACAGTAGTATCATTAGAACCAATCGATACCTAAGTGCTAAAATCAATACTGTCACTGTGTGCAAGCACTTTTCCCAAAGATATTGAACAAGTCAAATTCCGGAAAGTCTAGCGACAGCTTCGTTTACCCTTCTAATAATCACCGTTAGACGCTATTATCACGTATTCCAGTGTAATTTACACCTGCGAGTCAATTAGCACGAGGTGAAAACATTTTTCCGCGCCTTTCGAGTCGCCTCGTTTACTCAGCTCGTTCGATTTCGACTGGAAGGAATAACAAAACGACTATTTTTTATTTAATGGACTCGAACGCTAAGGAATTCGACAGATGCGAACGAATTTTCATTGGTATTGTAAGAATTCTGGAGCGGCGCGGGTATAGAGCTTCCGCGAATCCATGCGGACAACGCTTGCATTAAACTTTCATTTTCCATGCGCATTGAGCAACAATGCAGAAAGAAGGAGCGAGAGCTCTCTTTGTAAGATACTCCATTCACAAAGGACGTTCGGAGCACAATGGACCGACGGAGATATAGCGCATCAACGGAGGCTGACGCCAAACGCGAAAGGCCGAAGTATTTTCTGTACGAGCTCGTAAATGTTGATAAGATTTGTTGCGGGACACGTCGATTTACCTAACACAGCGAAATCCGTGCCCCACTTCCCGTGGATTGTCTTCGGCAAATAAAGAAACGTGGAGGCTGCTAGAAAAATTTACGGAACGACTTCGACGCGTAAAATATGACGTTGTTCGACTTGTATTTTAAGAGACAGGAATTACGTAACGTAAATGTTATTCACCGGATGGCGTTCAAAAATGTTTGTTAATTTTATGCTTTAAGCGGTTTAACCGCAACAAACGGACGCTGTATTATTCGGTTATCTGCTCGTTCCTAATTGAATTTCATGATACGAATTAAAAGTTCATTTTGTTGCCCGCGACATTATACAGCCGGCTATTCTTTCCCCCCAAACAAATTCCTATAAACACGAATCAACAAAACATTTTCAATTATCTCGCGCCACAGTTTTGAATAAAAACAATCTGCGCACGTGTGTGGTTATTAAACTCCGATTCATGTATTTTTAAATTAAACTTCGGTTTATGTAAAATTTCATCAGGTTTTTTCGTAACACGTTGACGAAATCGTACAATGGATTTGTAGCGTTGAAAATTAAACGGGGTCCGATCAAAATTCTTTCAAACAGATTAAAAGCAACTCGAAACAAATGTACGTTTATTGCGTGTTATCGATTAACTCGCGTAGGAGGGAGGTAGAAGGCAAGAAAAAATAAATAGCAGCACGAGTGCGTACGAGGATTCATGCGAATGTTTAATAAGAGTCTCGATTAAACGAGACTCCGGGAAACGAGATTCAGTCTGAGGAGGGATTCCAATATTGTGTACGAAGCAGAATACACTCTCGAGGGGTAACCGTATACCTCCTATACTCGCGGCGTCTGCTTTTGTGTATTCAATCTAAGGTAATAAGCTCGTGCGTAATTTGTGAACTACACATTTTCTACGCTTGCAAAATCTTCTTATCTAATCGCAACTACATTTCGATTTCGAAGGACAAATCAGAATAGAACATGTAACGATCAGATTTAAGTAAACTCACTATAAGATAAATCTGAATTTAACTTAACCCCATGCATAAATATCTATGAATTTCTTACTTAAATTAATATTAATTTTTCTCTTCCATCATTTTTACTAATAATGTAATTGTGTTTAAAATTAATATATGCATCGACCCATACATTTTATATTGATATATATGTTTAATA
>SHCU01000263.1:128067-158135 GCA_004307685.1 Ceratina australensis | reverse complement strand
TATGCAAGTTATAGTTAATACGTATTTGTACCTGATGTTACTTAATGCAGGCTGATATATTTTGTTTAATAAAAACTATTTGTAAAATATATTTGTGTTTCTTGTAATTATCACTTTAAGTAATTATTTTCATACAATTGTTGTAATATAAACAAATTTTATTCTAGAGAGTCATTACTCTTCCTGTTATGACCACTCATCATCCTGCATAACTGAGAAGAATCAACATTTCTGATATATTACGCGTACTTCGTTTAAAGCGAAATGAGAACAATACGAATGCATGACGTAAAAAAAAAAGCGAAAGCTACCAGTTTTATGAGGTATAATTTACTCTTGACTCTCACGGTACATCGGTACCTGAGAACATAAATCACGAGGTACGTCAGTGAGGGTTTGTATCTGAGTGATCGTCGTTAAATGTGATGCTAATATAAAAAAGAAAGCACGCTCGAAATAGCAACAACTCGCCCGGACCATCTCTTGAACCGCGAGGATATTATTTTCTTATGTTCAACGTTTCCTCTGCCGTCTACATTTCCGCTCCTCCTCGCCCTTTACAGTAATTCCCTGCGGGAAAATAAATATTTTCTACGTCTTTAGAAAGGATTACGTAGGCGAGTAAAATCCCCGAACTTCACTTTATTCGTTCGCTCGTACATCCTCGATGTCGTCGCCGTAAAAACTCATTTGTTTTAATTACAGAAAATTTTTCAATCGACAGCTCAATGTACCCTACAACTTCTCTAAATTATTTTACATAAAATAAAAATCACAGTTACGTTCGCAGTCAAACATAAAAGATACAAATACAGCACATCAGTATACAGAAACAGTCGACACGTTTGCTGTTAAGATTTTCAACTCTAACCGAACGTTCCATAAAATTGTTCGATGCGCGTAATTTATGGGCAGTGAAATTTCGGTGCTGCGCTTTTGCGCGATTTGAGACTGAAATCATACGCCCTGCGCGTATCCAGTGGAGCATCTACGCGCGCAGTATTCTATCTGACGGGTGTCGGTCTCGTGGACACGGCCAAACGACGGTTGTTGTTTGTTTGTATATACACTGGGAGAGAGCACCCGGGGTGCGGCTGGTTGCATTGGTACCTACGGTGAAAAGAGAAAAGGGAGGTAGATGGGTATATCGTGTTCCGTTCTATATGGGTACGGGCGTGTGTACACGTTATGTGCGTGTGCGGTCGGGGGCACGGCGACGTTACCAGCCTGAAAATTGAATGTCAGCCAGGAAAGAAATGTCACAATATTCCTCGTGTCTGCAACCCAGCCCCGGGGTTCTCTATTGCATCTTCCCCTTGCCCACCCTAACCCCCGCGTGTCCTCCCCACCACATCCCATTTCTCTCTGGCTCTGTTTGCCTGTTTTTCGAGAATAGGAAAGGAGAGAGAGAGAGAGTGGAACACATCGGTATTCATTCGTCGCGGGGTGTATTTACCACCGAGGTGGCGGGTAGGGTGGTCGCGGGCACAAATAACCGCATAAACGCGCGCCGGTGGGAATAATAAAAAGTGCGACTGAAATACGCGGGAGTATTAAACGCGTTTAAACAATAATAAAAAAAAATCTGGCCGGAAAACAATAATGCCGGGCGAAATATTGTACTGGTCATTGCGCGAAATTATATCATCGAATTAGCATATAACCCCTCCGCGGCCGGGCATAACGTTAGGATTTTATGGATCGATAAATTTTACGTTTCCCTCGACTCGACCTCCCAATTTGCCGTCCTCTCTTCTCTCTCTCTCTCTCTCTCTCTCTCTCTCTCTCTCTCTCTGTCCCGAGGGGTTTTGACGCTCTAAATCAACGATCGTCTCGTTGACCGAGAAATCCTTTCGGCATCTGCACAGTTGCACACGGCCTATTGGCCTTTTCTGAAAAAGCGTGTCCGGGGGACACCGAGGTTACCGCCGCCGCCGCCGCCGCCGCCGGGCCGAAGTAATCCGACGTCCGAATGTTTGACAGAATAATTTTCACGTTAGCGGGGTGCATTATGCTCCTTTATGCCAGCGCCTGGCCCTAAGCATTGTCGCCGAAATAAGCCGTATCCCACACCGTATATCGGACCCCTCAAGCTTTTATGCGCTTTCGCGCGTATAGCTACACCGTGACCTTACAAAAACCGGGGAACCCCGTCGCATACGTATACGTATATACATAGATATACACGTGCACGTGCGTGTACGTATACGTTGGTACACGTACTGTCGCGCTCTTGACGCGACACCGAGAGAAAGAGACGAAGATTAGCAGCACCCGAGTCGAATATACGTTTCTACTCTCCGTACCTCTTTTATTCTTTAGGTACCTTTCACCTCTCTTCGTTCTTCGCCAATGTCTTTGACACTATATTTACCTCCTCTCGCTGGTCCCAATTAAGATGCTGTTTAATTCGTGATTGATAAATATTTAGCAGGTATATTTATTTATGTGATAATTATTCTCTCGCGGCGTTGTCAATTTTTTATTTGCTTGCCTGGTTTTCAGCGCGGGGTACGAGAATCGTTGATCGCGCGAGGAGACACACGACGAGGATGGTAAGGCTAGTTAACTGGTAGAACGCGCCGAGAGATCGTGGTCCCTGTCATTCGACACCAAATCAGACGTAGTCTGTCAAAAATCTGTCACCCGGTCACAATGGCCCCGACCTCTGCCGTCGAAAGATTTTACCTGTACGGTGAAATCAGACTTGAAGCTGGGGAGGAGGCGAGCAGGGCGCAGGATAGAGGGGGGCAGAGGGGGGACATAGAAGGACAGGAAAGCGGTAGGAATGTAAGTAGGAGGGCCCTTGCCACCTATATTTGACACCTTTCAGTCCAATAAAATAAAATGGTTCGGTGGAATGTGGTCTCCGGTTCAGAGACAAGAAGTGCCGTTTCTACTTCGGACGTGTAACGTCTCTTCTCGCCTCCTCTTCCCCGGAATTCTCCGCTCGTTCCTCGTCACCCGGCCGAGTTCTCTTGAAAGCCGAGGATAATATCTCGAATCCTTGATAAGGGTTGCTTCCTCCGTCGACGACTCTCTCTCTCTTCCCGAATATTTCGCCTCCGCCTTTTTTCTCGCGCGCGGTTTTCTAGAAATGAAATTATCGCAGCAGCGATACGCGCTGGAAATGACGTCAAAATATAATTGGAGCAGATACGTTACCCTGTCTTCTAAAATTCGTAGTAAGAAACGTATATTTAGTCAGTATGCTTGAAGCATTGAATTTATATAAATTTTGTGCGACGTTTTATTGTTTATTAATATCATACATATTTTCAAAATGTTTGTAAAATACAGTTAAAATCTTTTTTAAATAATGTCGCATACAATATTAAAGATTTTTTTATTTTTTTATTTTAAAATATCACCATGATATTGAATAATGTTATAATAATAGTGTAGCACTGATTGTTTGCATATTTTACATTCTTATGACCGGCAGCTCATTAAATTGATCATCGCGCGACAATGACGAAAATGTTCGCAACTGCCGTTCACTGAAAGGTTGACAATTGTAATAACTGGTGTAGTATTTAAAGCTTACGTTAGTTACGCATCCTAGTTCGGTGAACCGTGACCGATAGCAATGCGGTCAGAAGCTTTACCATGCACGGGGTCCTTTGTACAGTACTGATAAATCTCGGTTATTGATTTTTCACAGTCGTAACGTCTTCCCTCTATTGTGCGGTCGAGGACAGTAAGCTATTCGCCGATATAAATCGTCCGCAGTTTTTCAAACTTTGCGGTTTCGCTAACCGCGGCGAGTAAACGAACCCGCTGTCATTTATTTAATGAAAACGATAAAACCAATGAAACACACTAATCTCCCGTTCGTTAGCTACATGAAAAGCATTTCGACGTCAATGCAATTTATCTGCCATATTTGGCTCACAATATTTTATTAAAAAATATTGTAACATGATTATCTCGTATAAAACTGCAATACAAAAATCTTTTCCTATTATCCACTACGTTACTTTTATAGAAATTTCAACACAAAAGCGCAAAAGGTTATATTGTATACAGCTTTCGGAAAATAACTGTTTTAAGGGAAAATGAAAAACCTATAGTAATTATTTGTTTGTTTTAACAATTGATTACTGATACTGATTATACGATCAATTATACATGAAGAAGTGAAGAGAAATTGGATAACAACGCAATGAAACAGTGAAAGTATCATTAAGGAAAAAATGTACAGATTTTATTGATAAAGCCTGGGACAATGAAATTTTTCAATTGTTCGAAACGCGTATATATAATTGATAATTTATTTGAAATAATTTCACGTGCACGTGACAACGCTTGATCTCGGATTTAATGAAAATATTCTAAATGCAAATTGTAACGGACACGTTCGTTCGGCTCGCTTCTAAATTTCGATAAACGGGCCGGAGACGCGTGCAACCGCAACCGCCTGTACCGTTCGTGGGTTTACGATCGATCTTCCGCGGATTTTCGAGATCGTCTCAACTGAATGACTCGACAAAAAAGCATCCCCTTCGCATTTACATTCGTCCTAATCCGATAGGCATCGTTCCTCCAGATGTTTCGGTTCGAGTTGTTTGTTTGTATCGAGATGCGTGGGACAGATATATAATCTAGTCAATTTGACACCCTCATCGAGGGCCTAATGGGTGCTTTCAACCAGGGGCGAACCAGTTACGAACCGAGCTTTTCTACCAACGAATTCGGCGCGGTGATACTCATAATTCGGGGATTTAATTTTCATTTGTCCTTAGCCGTTTCTTGAGATTTATTAAAAACACAACGCGCCGAGTTAATTCTAACGTAGGTACAAATCAATCGCCACATAAAATACGCTGAGAACACATCAGAGTAAGAACCCAGCAAGCAAAGAATCATTGCTACAGCATTATTGTAACGTATGATAATTTCTAATGTTGCAGTTACGCATGTTTACATTTACATTAAATAATATTTTAAGAGCACGTGCGAAACGTTATGTCGTGACGTTGCGAAATTTATACAAAGTCAATATTTTAAGCACAAGGGATTTCTTGCTGACTAGGGATATATATCCTACTTTACAAATTGATCTTCTCCTTTTCAGAACTCGTCACTATCGTCGCGTGCATCGGGACTTCGGTGTACTTCTTCTCTGGTAAAAACCTATAAACGAATCGATTAAAAAATCGTGAAGCAACTTACTCTCTTTATTTGTGTCCATCAGAAGGAATACGTACCTCTGAATGATCGGTGGATAATGATTTCTATCCACATCCTTCAAGTCGTTAACACCAAACAGAAAACTGACTGCCGTTCCGACTATTAATACTATCACGCAACCTATCGCGGTGTAGTACATGAATGATATGGTGAAGAGTATGAACGGCGGGTCGTCGACATCCGGCGACACGGATGGAACCGGCGTTGTTTGATTCACGTTTAAGCAACCGTCGGTTGACGTCGGTAGCCGAGGATAGTATAATCGTTTTTGTGCCACGTTCACCTGAGCTCCGACAATTATCCAAACCATCGTGAACATCGAGACCAAACCGCCGACTATTGCACCCTTCGTTGTGGCCCAAGGTACTAACATTCCTAGAGTGAAAATTCCAAGCATAGCACCGGACGTGACACCATGAAGACTCATCGAGACTTGGAAGATGTCACCCAAACGATCCACGAGGAACACCATCCCCACGCAGACCAATCCACTGACAACCACGATACCCTGAACAACGTCATAAGATTTTTTGCTGCCCGATTTGTAAAACAGGCATATATATTTTCGTTTTATCTTCACCTTCATGATCCTCGATGCTCGGAGCTCGGCATCCTCGCTGGCAGGTAACCAAGGCTCAATGAAATCCTCGTAAATCGTCCCAGCGACCGTGTTTAAGTTAGCGCTCATCGTGGAAAGACCAGCGCTGACGAGTCCGGCTAGAAAGAGACCTGGCAGCCCGGGAACGTTTGCGGCGACATCCAACACGTAATACGGAAGCAGCTGATCGCTCTTAGTGAGCACCTGACAATCAACCGCCTCGTTGAAATCTCATAAGCATTTTTAATCGCTGATAATAAATACGCGAACGGTGACTTTTTTACCTTCGTGGTTATGGGATCGCACTCGTGGTATCTGGCGTACATTATAAGCCCGGTGAAGACGGATATCCATTTTATAATCACCATACACACAGCCATTAACGCGACTGCTCTGCGATATTAAATGTCTAATTCAAATTGATTCGTAAGAAACTCGCGAACGATGAGACGTCCAATTAAATGTTTCACTCACTTGTGCGCCTCCCTGATATTCGGTACGGAGAGGAATCTTTGCATCGACATTTGGCTGATACCTAGCCCGGCCAACCAAGTCATTACCAGTCCAACTGACATGCCCCAAAAGGAATTCCTGACAAAGGGGCTCGGATCCATGCTGTAATACGTAATTAACGATCCGTTGAGTTAAAACTGTAGTTATTTGAGTTTGATGTAATACATAGAAAACTTCGTACTTGAAAAACACTACTCTGTTACCCTCCTCCGCCAGTCTCCAAGTCTCGGACACACCACCGACAGCCATGGTCCCCAGAACGAACACGGCGAACAAACTTCCAAATGTTACTGTCAATTGCACAGTATCCGCCCATACGACCGCTTTCAAACCACCCTAAATATGTGAGGAGAAAAATGTATTTTCATGTGATACGTTTTAAGATCGATTTCCTTAATTTTTGTATGCAATAATCTGATAATAATGTGAAGTTAATGTTCTGGTTCATTGAATACGAATCGGTAAAGAGAACGTGAATAGAAGAGAAAGGGAAACTCTCTTCCACGCGTACTTTTGTACTTTTCCTCTTGAATGTGTACGTAACGTGTAGCAAAGTACATACGTGACGATATTGCAAACATTTGACGATGACTTATACGCGCCGAGAGGATCGCTACTATAATTCCACATTAAACAACGTAATTACGATTCATTCATGCTCTCTTTACAATACAACGTGTCAACTTGTCTTCGTGCCGGAACGTAAAATCCGATCACCTATTACAGTTTCCTCGATCTTTAATCCATTAGAGTTACCCGAAAATTAATTCGATCTCATTTAAATATTACTCGACGCGAAACGTAAAATTATTCAGATTATGATACTCGATAAACGTATTAAAAAGCGAATTAGTGAATTAGCGAGGTTCGTCTGGCATAATGGATTTACAAACTCGGATTAACTTACTATCGTTGTGTAAAATATGCACACGGTGCATATTATCGGAGTAATCAGGTGTAGATTGATCGCCGTTGCCTGGGAAAATGCTAGCGCTGGTACGTACACGATCAACGGTACGTAAATAATCA
Organism: Ceratina australensis; assembly: GCA_004307685.1. Taxonomy (NCBI): domain Eukaryota; kingdom Metazoa; phylum Arthropoda; class Insecta; order Hymenoptera; family Apidae; genus Ceratina; species Ceratina australensis. The sequence goes on along the minus strand of SHCU01000263.1, from coordinate 150,802 downwards.
AGGCGACCGTATAGAGGAACGAGGCGAATACCCGAACCGGCTTCGCGAATCTGATCTCTAAGTACTCGAAGATGCTGGTCAATTGTAGTTTAAAAAATACTGGTAAAAAGATAAAAGAAACGAGGGCACAAGATATGAACGAGGTAAATATACAAGCTGCGTATTGTGTACCGTATTGATATACCTCGACGGGTATAGCGAGCAATGAAACCGCCGATATGTGACTGAAATAAATGAAAAGTAAATTACAAATCAAATTGGAATCGAATCGGACGATCGTCATCGTTGTTCATTATATTTTTACCCAGCAATTAAACTCATTCCAACCGGGAAACAGGACATCGATTTGCCTCCGAGCAAGTACTCGGTGGTGTTGTCCTGTTTTTTACCGAAACAACCGAAATAAATGCCAATGAGCACACTGATTCCCAAGAGGCTGGTGAACAACGTGTAATCGGTCCATCCGAACGTCAATTGCCTCATCTCGTGACCGATGAAAGATCCCGTCCCGTTTTCCGTCATTCTAAAACGAGCAAAAAGCAACGCTGTTTTAAGGACACGCGCGAAGACACGTAGTCTCTTGGACACTGCACAAGTTTATCGCGCGGCTAACAATAAGACGCGGATTCGTTTACATCTACCTTCCTATTTACGGTACGATAATGATACGATAGTTATGATAAAAAATCGTGATCCGTCGAGCCTAATATTTACAAGTCACTCACATCTGTTTTCTATTTCGAAGAGTCGCTATCTAAATCCACGTATTCATCGATACCCGGGATCGATCAATCTCTAAATCTCAGCGGACGATATTTCCACGGGATTTCGTGAGACGCCACTCCAGTGATCGATCAAATCGTACAAGCGTCTAATGCACACGACCTCGTAGCTACATGTGTAATGTAGCTTGGAAAAGTACCCGATGAGGTCTACATTACTACTGACAACGGATGACGATTGCAATCGCAGTTATATTTTTAACTGATTTTGCGGCAGCATCAGTTTAATTTACGATAGGCAGATAAAGTCTTGTATTTCGCAACGTTCTGTACAAATAGTTCAGAGTACCCTTAAACCTCCGGAGTTGAACCTTGAATTCATTCGGTAACCGATACAGTTCTCGACGGTGTTTACCAAAAAAGTTTGTAAGAGTTTTTGATGGTCGTATATCCTTCATGATAACGCAGAATTCGCGACCTTAAAATAAACTGATTACATCGATACAAAAAAAGAACGCGTACCACGCGTATATGTACCCCGATATCGTAGCAATAAATTCTGTTTGCACGTTAGCAAACATCGATATAATTTGTTTGGGAACAAAGAACAACTTCGAACTAATACATAACGATTCTCATATATGTATATTTCTCTTCTTTACACGTATATACAATCTAGAACATCGAATCTTTCTAAGACATCCCATACAACAACCACTCCGTTAATTGTTGCATTCTCTGTTGCCTCTCCGTATCTGTGCATTTTCCTAAAACATCATCCAAAATTTTCTTTTCCTCGAGACTTAACTCTTCAATTGGATTTAGCGGTTTCGTAACCATGCTTGGAAGCGTTACGTCAAAGTACAGGAATATCTGTAAATATTAGAATGGGGAGATAGCTAAAAGCATGTACTATTTTGTAAACAGAACGGCCGAGTGTTACCTTATTGTTAAAGCTATTATACACGACACAAGGCGTCGAGATTCCGGGAGTCACGTTATAATTCCCGGTGCAGAATGCCCTGACTGGTTCCTCGAATTGAAATCGCACGCTGTTCCGTTGTTGATCTAAAATGTAAGTTTGCCCATCCCACGCGCAAGCTACTATCTCATCAGAGCCGTCACCAGTTACATCTAGGCGACACAAAGCAAATATCTGATGATCCACTTGCATCGACCTGTAACGATAGGAAAACCGTTATCTAATAACTAGTAGTTGTCAGAGGTGGGCAGGTACCCGACCGTTGGGCCAATCTTTTATCGCTCAGGTCGGATCAGGCCGGGACCCGAAAACAATAATTTTGCTCGTGTCCGTTGAAATAGAAAAATTACCATAGAATAATTTCATCCTTGACTAACATTATTGTTCCATCCAAAGTAGCAAGGGCATACGGCTTCCCTTGAGATGAACTTTTTTTAACACTCGCGTCAATTTCATTTGTGCATTTCTCTTTCAAGCTTTCCTCGTTATTATTATTACTATTGTCGTGACACGAGAAATCTTTATATGTAGGTAGCAGGGAATCCTTTTCCGATTTTACGTCGTAATCACCTAGAATCACGTTGCCTCCCAAGATATTACCATCTACTTGATCCCTGCTGGAAAGATCAATATTTGCAAAAGCTTTATTCAGTTTTAAATTTTCCATTGCAGGTTTTTTTTGTCCATTTGCTGGATCTAGACTATCTTTTCTCGCTTCCGGCTGAAAATTATTTGTATTTTCAGTTGAAATATTATTTGAATGATTTCTTGAATTCCTAATGTAATATTAATATGTCCAACCGCGGATTCCAGATCTCCTATAATTTCCGTCGAGATGTTCTGATTACGCATTCGCGATATCCCCAATGTTTGATAGTCCACGCAGCTCGCAGCTGTTTCGCCATTTTTTTCATGAGTTTCGTCATCTAAATGACAATCCTCTGGATTACACTTGATTCTCATAAATGTTCCTCCAGGTTGAGCAACTAATAACGTAGGTGTTCCATCCGCCATGTGCTAAACAAATTGAAAGATGTCATGGTTTATGCTTTGTCCTTTTACCTAGATTTGTTTCATATTTTTCCTATTTTTAACAAACCTGTAATGTAACTGTTCCTATTTGATTAGCACATTCCCATTTATTCAATCCGACCAGCTTTCCCCTTCCTAACTCTAAATTACTTGACCATCTGTAAGATCTAACCACGCGATCGGTCAAACCAAGTACCATTTCATTTGCTCCATCTTTATCAACATCCGCCACTAGCACCACTTTCGTATTAGTCGGAATTCTTTGTACGTGTACGCATTCCATTTTACCGGATAATTCATTCGCTTCATTGTTACCATCTGTTTGATCTAAACTTGAGAAATCTATCAGGATTTGTTAAAGAGTTGTATTATGTATGGTGTTACATAATTTATTTCCAGTAATCATGATACTCTCTATTCTAACTTTATATAATCTTCCATCTCACCAGGCTTAATGTTATCTTGATCAATCGCGTCTTTAGTTGATTGCTGAACGATACTTGCTGCATTAGTGCTATTAGGATTAACAGACCTTGGGCTATAAAATATGTGTGCCCACCCATCGCCACATATCACAACTAATGCGTTCCTCCCGTAATTAAAAATATCTCCTATTGCTACACTGGTAACAAGACCTAGTCCAGGTATCTTCTGCCATAACTCCGATCCCTATAACATAATTATGTAAATTATATTGAAGTGCAATCAGTCAATTAAGATTCATAAAATAAAAGAGACATACTTTAAAAATATAGAGTTCTCCCTCCGTAGTACCAACAACTAACTCATTATCACCGTCATTATCAACATCTCCTATTGTTAGGCCGTGTCTACAGACAGTACCAGGTAAGTCCCACTGCAGTCTCTTTACAAAACTGACTGCCCTCATTTTTAATTTTTTCTCAATTAAACTTTATCCAGCTGGTACTTTCGACGAATTTAGTGGAAAATTATGATTTGACATGGAAGGATAAAGGTACTGCCAGCGGCTGGGTGGCCACACAATGGAAGTAGCTTTAGCAGTTATTAATGCAAGTGAAACGGGTCCGAAAGTATTCGAATCCATAGACCGGCCAATGTGGTCTCCTTCTACCCAGCAATGGCCTTCTGGTATCTGGAGGATCAATAAAAATAAGCTGTCTGTAATTGATATTTATAAAAATTGATTGAGATAATTAGAAATGCAAATACCTGCAAAATGGCTGCTTTTTTATATCCATGCGTTCGTACAATATCTCCAGATAATCCTACAACACGCTTAATCAGAATTTGATCTGGAGTTTTCGGTGATTTAACAGTTACTATTTCGCCTCGTTGTATGTCTTGGGTGCGAACTGCTCGGCGATTTAAGAAAACGTAATCAGGATGTCTCTCGTCAGGATTTAACGTTGGTTGCATAGAAACACCTTCAACTTTGGCTATGTAGCCCACTGTATCCAAAAAGGTGATCCCAATAGGAATGCCTATAAGGATACCCGCGAGAAAATGCCGTACTTTCATCTATCTCATTTATACACTGAAAACAATAAAAATATAGTCGAATCAAATGTTTATAAATGCACACGCAACGTTTCATCATGAATTCATCATATAATTACAATTGTAACAATAACGAGTATACGGATGTATAAAAAGTAGTGAACGTGATTGTAAACTTGTTATTTCAAAAATTTAATAAGGATTATAAACGTTATCCGCTATCTGTTAAATAACAAATAACCTTCCTGTAGGTTAGTATGCACGTTTATGATAAAAGTAATTAATTTGTTTCACAAATTTCTGTTCTTTCATTAAATTTATACTATTGAAGATTTTAACTCGCGAAAAATTGAGTAGTTTATTAATTTTTAAACCAAAAATGTGGGCTGGTTACGGAAATGATTCAAATGCGGCGTGTAGTTGCAGTGCGCACGTTGGGAGAACTGGTGACGCTAGTTTACAGTATTGCAATATTTTTAAACGCATAATAGAGTTCGCTAGCTTTTTGTAAAGTGTTTTAATATTATAGTTACAAGCACGTGAAAATGCAGGTAAGAAATATAAAGTTTTCTATTTAATAATTTATACTTGAAGTATATAGGAACAATATCAAAATAGCAAATGTTTTGTCGTAATGAAAAATTGTAGAGAATAAGCGGACGTACTCTCGCTATATCGTGCATTATATAACGCAATATTTTACAAGATATATGTTATATACTTACGCACTAAACATCATTGAATTCTTTGAAATAAGGATTGTAAATAAAATGCAGTAAAAGAGGCTCTGAATTTGATATAATAATATCGTTTATTTATTGAATAACGAGAGTGGCTACTGCACTAAAATATGTATACATATGTAAGCCTAACATACTTTAAATAGATCAATAAACAGATTATCTTTACAAACGCGGACAATTCAATAAAATCATCTAATTATAAACCTTGCAGCAATTTATCATTAAAAACAATCATTTGGTCGTTGTAATATTTATAAGGAAATTTATATAAAGTGTATGGGAAACATTTTTATAGTTACACATATAATTCCAAAATTATAAAGGGACGCATCCAATGTTTTACATTTCTTGAATTAATTATGCAGGTAGCAAAAAGAATGTGAAGAGATTCTCTGTAAGATGAATCATAAGATGAACAAAACTTCGTAATAATATTTATACGTATGAAAGTGACACAAATGGAAAGTAGTACACGTGGTGTCGATGTCGTTAATATAATTTGCAAATCTAACATTTTGTTCATAATTTAATGTTATATATATATTCATATTAACAATGACTAACAACTTTGTTCTGTAATGAGTGTTTATAAAGTACTGATTCAAACATTAATATTACGATGGAAGATCATGCCTGTATCAGTTAAATCAATTTCCCGATTTTCACACATCATCGATTACGATTTCAAGTAGTTTTTAATCATCCATATATACATAAGAAACTTCAAGCAAGAGTACATAATAAACTGATGAAGAATAGTAATTTATATTTGTAATTATTCATTGTTTAGAATTGCATTATTAAACATATGTAGGTATGAAAATGACAATACTATTTACTAAGTACATAAACTACATTACTTTTTCGGATAATCGTAACTCAAATAGTCCGTACAGAATGCCATATAAAATTGGATTATATAACATTAATAAAAAAAAGTGACAATAGTATTATAAACAGCGACGTAATAAAAAAAAACTACTAAATAGCGTTAAATTGAAATGGTATGTGCACAAGCATATAGATCAGTGCTTGCCAATCGCTATACCCGATACAGAATTAAATATGAATTATTTAGTGCTTATTGAACTGTGCTAGAATTGCGTACACTGCCCCTTGTTTGGCCCCTGATTAGAATTAATTTTTGATTGTATTAAATATAGGATACAGTAGGCAATAATATAATAATAATCATGCAGTAAATTCGAGCCTTATAAATTGATTGCGGATTTTTATAAAAATGTTCTCTGCATAAAAAATAAATAACATGAAGAAATACATGTAATATTATATATATTATATAAATTAGACGTAATATTCAAATCATAAATAGTAAAGTAAATCTATGACCAGTTCGTAAAAGTTTAACTTCTTATATATAAATCCGCAGTCCATTTATGAACTTATTAGGTCTTTGGCAGTGCTGACTAATCAAGATCTGCACCATTCGTTGATTAGCTTGTTCTCCCTTTCCTTCTACAGTCTATAAATTTCGAAGATTGGTAAACACTGATTTAAAGATTAATTTTTTTCTTTTTTTTTTATTCTAAACTGTCTTTTCGTTAAAGGCAACCCATTGTCATTATGTATCTTTTCTCTTTCACCTCTCTTATTGAAATCGTGCAATGTACTTTCGTTGTTCTCGATACAATTATTATCTTCTGGCTTGTCCTATTTCACTGACGCTTTTAATATAAATTTTGTATATTTTTTACATCTCTCTTCTAATATCTTTCCCCTTTCGAATTTTTCCTACTTCTTTCTCATCCCCTATTTCTTCCTCATCTTCATCTTCTTCATCAGCTTCATCCTCGTATTCTTCCTCACTTTCTTGTTTAACTTCTTCATCGTCTTCATCCAGTTCCTCTTCGTGTTTATTTTCTTCATTTACATAATCCTCCTCCTCCTCCTCTTCCTCCTCGACTTCCACTTCTACTTCCTCTTCTTCCTCCTCTACCTCATCCTCTTCTTCCATGTCTTCCTGTTCTTGCTTCTCTTCAGTTTGTTCCTTTAGTTGCTCGCTCTCTTCCACTTCTTCAACCTCTTCTTGATCCTCCTCCTCTTCTTCATATTCTTCTTCCTCCTCTTCTTCTTCTTCTTCTTCTTCTTCTTCTTCTTCTTCTTCTTCTTCTTCTTCCTCCTCAACCTCTTCCTCTTCTTCAGCAGCTTCTGCTTTCTCAACTTTGTTCTCACTTTCCTTTATCCTTTCCCTTTCTTCATCATATACCACTGCGTCTTCTTTCTCTCGTTTATCCCATCGTTCTTTCTGGCTCTTCTCTTTTTTTCCAGTTTGTGGTTGTGCTTCCCTGTGAATTTCATTCGCTTCGTTTTGAACTTCTGCTTCCTGTTCTTCTTCTCTGACATTAATTATCCCAGAATTTAAAACTTCTGTATCAAAAGCAGCATCTTCGATCGTTTGTACTTTCACGTCTTCTTCTTCCGATTCCTGACAAAAATAAAATATTTTTCTAATATTGTTTAAACTATTTCGTAATTCTGTTGTACAGTCGTAATGGACAGTATTTACTAGTGTATATGATAAATTGTAGACTCGAACTAGAATAACTAAATAACTTAAACAGAATAATTACGTGAATGGCTATCAATCTGTAATAAAATTACGCGTTAAGTTTATTGGTGCAGTTAACAAATTAGTAGTGAATTAGTAATTTAAATATTAATATTTGTGTCAATGTGTAAATTTATGTCACTGTATAGTGTATCAAGATCACATAAAAAGTTAGTAAGTAAATAAATTCAGGTTTTAGTATAAAATAGATGTCAATATCAAAAACAAATCACAGACTATAATTAATTGTGCAACAGCGTATTAGTATTGAGTTTATACAATTTTCCTTTTTACATTCGATGCAGCTCCCTGTGATTTGCCATTCCTTTTTTTTTATTTTGTCGTGTTAACTAATCTGTACAAGAAGCAAACAATTAAATGAATGAAAGAATCACCAAATAAAACAAGGCTCCGCAGATTTTTCATTTGATTCTGTTGAGAATTCTAATATTTTCTTACAGCTGCATTTTGGTCGAGACTGATGAGAGAGAGGGTCATTTTGCCTGAAAGTACCACCGGTGCTTCCACGTCTTCTTCCGGTTTTTGTGCTTGCGTTTCCGAATCTGTTACAAGCAGCTCACACTGCGGAGGCAGTGCTCCTTCTAAATATATCGGTATCGGCGGAGTTTTCTCCCTCTCAATATGACTGAAATTATTTTTACATTACTTAAAATATAATCATGTAAGATTTAAAGCACTGACATATTGGCCATACCTTGGTGAAATCGGTATTATAGGAGTAGTGGGTCTACTACCTTTTCCCTCGCAACTAGCTGTCATTTCCATACCCATTACTTTAACTGTCGGTGATTCTATGTTTTCTACTTCTTCATCTGCGGTACTATGCTCAGCCGGGGCAGCGGTATCGTCCTGTAAATTAAGTTGTACAATTAAATAATTTAGTATATTACTCTTCTAAAAAGAAATAACAAAGCCTCTTCTAAATAAATGTTTGGTAAGTTTAATGAGTACTATTCTACAGTGGTTAATACTCATAAATAATATATATATAATATCAAAATTCACGTAAAAGATGTCGAGTTTTCATGCCATTTGCTGTTAACAAAAATTCAAATAAATTTCAAATACAGTGATTAATAAAATAAAATTAACATGCGTTTAGGAATATTATATTAAATGTGTATTTTTATTCTGTTTTAATCTATTCCAAAATATTATCATTGGACAATTAACTTCCTAAAGATTTATAAGAATACCTAATATGATTTTTTTAAGAAAAATAAAGATTGTAGTTTTCGCAATTTCCAACAAACTCTGGTTATTCTTGTTAGAGAACCTCTCAGGCAAATAATATACCTTAGGTGAGCGATCAACCCCTGCCAGGCCTTTGGACTTTGGAGGCCCATCTACTATTTAAATGTAAAAAAATATCTATAAATTCTACCATTTGAGTACATAATACATTTAAATGAGAATTTGACGAGTACTTTTCACTCAGCTAAAATATGAGTACTTATGCATTTTTTCTTTTATATATATGTATATGTATACATATATAAAGATAAATATGATCGATCAATTTAAATGTGGTTACACAGAAGCATTGAAATACATGAAAAAAGCGAAGTATATCGTTCGTTCTCGTACAAGATCAGTGGAGAATATTTATGTACGATTGGAAAAAAAAGTAAAAAACTTGATAGGCAATCAGAACACAACAACGTGCACATAATCTAAAGGGCTAAAGGAATTTGAGAAAAAAAATGTAATAAAATCGCTTCATAATTAGTCTAGTAAACCTTTCGTTCTTGTTGTGTGCTTGGGCTATGCATAACCGAACGTGATATGTTGCCCATTTGAACAACAATTCTTTCCATCGCCGCTTCAGTCTCGACCAAACGCCGTCTCAGTTGATCTATCTCTATGTCTCCTGCCGCTTCTTGTGTTCCAGCATGTACAACATTACCAAACGTGTTCAAAACAATGTACCCAAAAGTACTTACAATATTTTTCTTAACTCTTTATTCTAACATATTTGCTTTTCTCTCTCTTTGTTCTGATTATATAATATATAGATACATGATTATATATAAATACGTGTGTGTTCTAATTGTGCAAACCTTGCATCATGCAACACCATGTAAAAAAAGTCTGATTAGATACTCAAAAAAACATGTACCTTATTTTTCAGTATTTCTTTTAAAGGAACTAGCTTTCAAGGAAAACACTGCATTAATAATAATGTATATGCAAGAGTTCGGTTGTTTATTACTCAACATTGAAAGAACTTACGATTCTTTAATTCCTCTATGGTCGGAGGCCTTTCTGGTGATGGTGATCTCTCTTTTTGGTAGTGCATACTGCCACCAGTCATAGCAGTGGCAAATGCCTCCGGGCTGAAAACCATCTTCTGAAATTCTTTCTCTGCAGCTACTCCTGGGTACTCTGAAATGATTTCACTGTCCGAGCTTTTCTTCAGCACCTATTGGATTCAATGAAGTATAACATAGAATTTTATTCAAAATGGAGTTTTTAGTTTTTATCGGTTATTAAACTTTATTACCTTGACAATTGTATACAAGAAGAACAATACGATTCCCAAAGTGTACAATGGCATAATGATTCCCATGGTACCATTCCCTTTCTGTGCTGGAACCACATGTCCAGCACCACCTAATGGTGGTCTCATTTTTGGCACAACATGATCAGGTCTATCTGAAACCTTTGGTACAATGTGGGAGGAAGGTATAGCTCTCCCACGTTCTCTCAATGCAGGATGCAGACCACCTGCGTGTGGGGGTGTGCGCCTTTCTTGCTTTATAGTACCTAGGAATAGACGTTGTTTGTGTTATGTTATGAGATATCTAATTATATTACATTGCCACATAAAATTATTGAACACAATAAAAAAAGGAATTAGTAGATTATCAGATTGTACAGTGAAGAAGTTTGCCATACACACATAAATTTGAAGCTATAGGTCAAACTTATTCCCATCTACTCATTTCTGGTTATACTGGCAATTTTGGCAATGTGCCAAGATAAAACAGATAATTCGAATTTGCTCTCCATGTATAATTAGTCAGATAGTATCCAAATTCATACTTCCGATTAAACATATAATCAATTAGCTCAGTGATTCAGTTCAAATTATACAAATATATTAAGAACTGAACAATGTTATCAACATGTTAATCATGTTAGTAGTCGTATATTGAAAATTCAAACTGATGCTCTTCCATATCTTACTGTGAGGCATTAAAATATGGTATCTGATCAAATGTGGTATCCCTAGTTGTGATAGTGGTATACCAAAGTGTATTTTAAGGCAGAGGGAACTATTGAAGGATCTGATCTCTTCTAAAACTTGTTTATAAGATTTTCCCAAACGTTCCCTTTCGCCAAGGAACGTGGACAAATCGATGCCGCATCTGGCTAAAATCTCCTCCCTGCACAAATTCGCGCTCTGCGGTGTCAACTTCACTGCCTTCAAAGCATCTTTTACTCTTGGATCAATTTGATGATGCTTCAATATGTTTTGACATATTTCATTCATAATGTCAGCAGCAGTGACATCACTTTCAAAGAATACATCGCAGCATGCTAACAAATGTTTAAAAATTAAATTGAAAAATCGATGTGCATATACATTCTAAAGAATGCTTTAATATTTCGACGTAAATAGCAAATTGAATAGGCAAAAATTAGTAGCAACTCGTACGAGATGAGTTCGCAATTATAATTAAATCAATGAATTGATATTGCAGGTGTGACATCAGGAAAGAAAAATTATATGAAAAATATCTTAATCTACCGGATACATATGTAGGTTTTCATTGTTAAAAAAATATTATTTTAAATACTCACCAGAATTATCGGACGTGTGATGTGACGTGACAGATGCTGTGAGCATAGGATAGAAAATCTTCGGCCATAATACCGCGAAACACCCGGCCACAATCGCCAAGATAAAAATCGTCTTTCTTGGACCGAAATCCGTGATTTCAGCCATTTTCGTCGATTATTCGTCGTTCGTTTCAAGTACTACAATTTCGTTAAATGGGTAAAGTAGTCGTGGATCTTCCGCTAACACGTCCAGGGATCGCGAGAGCAGACGGAAGACACAGCGCACTGTCGTCTGCTATTTCTGTCATGGGACAGGCCTGTGCCTATCCGCTTTTACCCCCAAAACACTTTTGTTTTTAATTCCAGCCTAATCCTCGTTCGATTTAAAACATCGAAATATCAAAAGAAATGTTTAAGAACGCGATCTACCTTCGGCCGTACTTTTCACTACAAAAGAACTTCAAATTCAAGAAAAATATTATGAGAAATCACGAGCCTGCGCGGATAAAACTATATTTAATAATTTGCAGTTTTATATTTAGAAGCTGACTAATTTAAAATAACAAATTAGACGGGATGCTTACACGAATGTTACGCGATAGCAGAATAATTTTACGATAGTTTTTCTTTTCACGAGTTTACCGATTAACAATCCTACTTGTTGGAAGAATAAGCCAAAAATGTTAGCCAGAAATAGCAGCTTCTCTGGCAGAGTCACACAACCAAAGGGAGACCTTGACTCTAACAGGTAGACAGCAGGTAACATGTAACAACTTGTTAGTTTGCTCGCGTTTATTTACAGAATACTTTTTACAGAAAAATGTAATAGTAAAATGACTCGCATCAAATATTCTAAATGATAGCGTTCTATAAGTAATTTAGGAAGTTTATTCTGGACCACCTCTCTGTAATAAAATATAACTTTATGTATTACTTATCCTTCTACGCTAAATAAATATTATACGAATTATCATTGACACTAAATATACGTTCTTAATTTTCATTAAGCAAAGATAGTCTGAGATGCTATTAATGATTAGTACGGGCAAATAAAATGATATTTGTACGTAGGAATTTGAAATAAAAATACATTTTAGTAAGAGCATTATACTTGCATTGATATAAGCGATTTCTTTTTCGTCGATGGCTCGTCTTTGATACCGTTTCGGCAAATGAAGATCATCTATTGTTGGCAAAACGGTAACGTTGGGCCCCGTTGCACCAGCAGTTTGCTTCGCAGCACTCGGCCCTGGTTGCGCAGATGATGTAGCCGGAGCTGCGGCAGCTAACCAATAATAGTGACTTCAGTCGGCTTTTCCAATCCAACTAATGTGCTTTACACTCATTCAACTTATGCTAAGAGATTACCTCGGGTAATTCCGCCCTTGCGGAATTTAATCATAGGCACGTGCGGTTTTACCACCTAGCGAAACATTTTCATTCTTACATGCATGAACAACTATCATTTTCGTACAGCGTATAATTATACCGATGCACTGACCTTCCATCCTTTACTTGCCATCATAATTGTCTCTTAAAAATGCCTGATAACGTATACGGTAACCAAATCTCGATTCGCGACAGAAGTCTCTTCGTACACTTTAAAACCTTGAGTAGATGGCGTGTTTTGACATACTTTAGCGAGTACCAAATAATCTTCAAGGGACGAAGCTGAGTTTGTGTTTTTGTAAAGTTTAAACTTTACGGTATCAGACATCTAAATTTGTCCAGACAATGTTATTAACGTAGAACAAGTCGATACGTATTACAATAAAAGCACAAATGCACGGATGCACAATGCACGAATTGTTGAAACTAAAATTTAGAGAGAAGTTCAGGTTACCGAATTTAAAGACAAGTGACAGTGTATCGGACTATATTACTACATTTATCTTGGATTGTTGCAATTGTAGCGAGTAAGGTACACTTGTTATCTATTTTTTCCTACGCGATTTTGTAAAACTGATCTAATGTCGTTGGTTGATAATAAAATCACATGCATATATGTATCTTACAGTAAACTTTATTATAAGCTTAACTTAACAGATATTTGGCATAAAAAAAAGTAAGTGTATTTTTATAAATTATAACTGCATGATACAAGAAATGAAAAATGAACATAGGTAATACCCTGAATGAAAAAATGTTATTCTTTACAGTTTTCGAATGTATTTTAGTTGTGATAATCAGATCTTAAAATTTAATCAACTTCTTCCATTCGAGATGCATCTTCTGCATTTTCTTCGACAACAGGAACTTCTTCCATTTGTTCCTCAGGTACTGGTTCATCCTCGTCGATACCAAGACCCAGCTTGATCATTCTGTAAATTCTTGTTGCATGTACTTGTGGTTCATCCAATGTGAAACCTGAAGAAAGCAGCGCTGTTTCGAACAGCAGGATCACAAGATCTTTCACTGCTTTGTCATTTTTATCAGCTTCTGCCTTCTGCCTAAGGGTTTCCACAATCGGATGATCAGGATTTATTTCAAGATGTTTCTTAGCGGACATGTATCCCATGGTTGATGTATCTCTCAGAGCTTGAGCTTTCATGATCCTTTCCATGTTCGCCGTCCAACCATATTGAGAAGTGACAATACAGCAAGGAGAGTCGACCAACCTGTTCGACACAACTACCTTCTCTACCTTATTGTCAAGAATAGTCTTCATTACTTTGCACAGATTTTCGAATTTGGCCTTGTCTTCTTCCCTCTTTTTCTTTTCCTCTTCGTCTTCAGGCAATTCCAGTCCCTCTTTAGTAACAGATACCAGCTGTTTGCCATCAAACTCCTTCATTTGTTGTACGACATATTCATCAATTGGTTCAGTCATGTAAATAACTTCGAAACCACGTTTCTTCACACGTTCAACAAAAGAACTGTTTGCAACCTGGTCTTTACTTTCTCCAGTAATGAAGTAAATGTGCTTCTGATTCTCCTTCATTCTAGCGACATATTCTTTGAGGGAGCAGACTTCATCGCCAGATGCTGAGGTGTGATATCTCAAAAGTTCTGCCAGTTTGCTACGATTGCTACTGTCTTCGTGGATACCCAATTTAATGTTCTTGCTGAATTGTTCGTAGAATTTCTTGTAATTATCCTTTTCCTCGGTGAGTTCCTCGAACAGTTCAATGCATTTTTTAACAAGGTTCTTACGAATAACTTTTAGGATCTTATTCTGTTGAAGCATCTCACGAGAAATGTTCAAAGGCAGATCTTCACTGTCAACAACTCCCTTCATGAAGTTCAAGTACTCCGGTATCAACTGTTCACAATTGTCCATGATAAATACTCTTCTTACATACAGTTTAATATTGTTCTTCCGCTTCCTGTTTTCAAACAAATCAAATGGCATACGTCTTGGGACAAAGAGTAAGGCTCTGAATTCTAGTTGACCTTCTACAGAGAAATGTTTAACAGCCAAATGATCTTCCCAGTCATTCGTCAGTGATTTGTAGAATTCACCATATTCCTCTTGGGAAATGTCATCTGGATTTCTAGTCCAAATAGGTTTAGTTTTGTTCAATTCTTCATCCTCTGTGTACTTCTCTTTTATGGTCTTCTTCTTCTTCTTTTTCTTTCCATCTTCGTCTGTCTCTTCACTCTCATCTACATCCTCAACTTTTGGTTTTCCATCTTCATCTTTCTTTTCCTCCTCTTCTTCAGCTTCATCTTCGCTCAGTTCCTTTTCACGCTCCTTCTGCACTACTAACTTGATCGGATATCCAATAAATTGAGAATGCTTTTTAACAATCTCTTTAATTTTGCTTTCTTCCAAGTATTCAGACTGATCTTCCTTTACATGTAAAACAATTTTCGTTCCACGTCCCAATGGTTCTCCTTTGTCGGGCCTAACAATAAATGATCCACCAGCACTGGATTCCCACAAGTATTGCTCATCATCATTATGCTTAGAAACAACAGTGACTTTGTCGGCTATCAAGTAAGCAGAGTAAAATCCAACACCAAATTGACCGATCATGGAAATATCAGCGCCAGCTTGAAGAGCTTCCATGAATGCTTTAGTGCCAGACTTGGCAATCGTACCAAGATTGTTAACCAAATCAGCCTTAGTCATACCAATACCAGTATCAATGATGGTCAAGGTGCCATCATTCTTATTTGGTATAATTTTGATGTACAATTCTTTGCCACTGTCAAGCTTTGATGGGTCAGTCAATGATTCGTAGCGTATCTTGTCGAGAGCATCACTGGAGTTTGAGATCAATTCTCGAAGAAAGATTTCTTTGTTCGAGTAGAAAGTGTTGATGATCAATGACATAAGCTGAGCAATCTCAGCTTGAAAAGCAAAAGTTTCTACATCTTCAGATTTGGTCTCCATCTCTGCACACATCTGCAATAAAATAGGAAAATTAATTATAATAAATGCAGTCACTTCACTAATTTCTTTGTCATTCATATATGACAATGTTATATGCTTATTTTAGTTGTTTATATCGAATTCTTTGATCGTAGAATAATTTAGAGTATATATTTTTGACAACTTTGTTATAAATAAAACTAATAAGTAAAGAGATCTCAAAATATAATTGCATACATAAAACATCTGCTCAGCACATTTTCATTAAAATATAACTTTTGGATAAAATCGAGATAAAAATAAAAAATACATCACGAGAATGTTTAGAATAATATTTTGTCACCATTTATTCATCAATTAGACCATCAAATAATATTGAACACTTAAATGTGGCTGTAGATGAATGCCACGGTTTTTAAGAAATTTAATCGAATATCGTGCAGTAAATCTATTTAATACGATATATGATATTAAAGCATTTAATAATAGTTAATTAAAATTGATTCCTACCTTAGTATTCAGATAAAATCGATGTTAAAACACGTTCGTGGAATGTAAGCGCACAGTATCAGACAACGTCCAGATATCGAATGAAACCGCGTGGAACTCACTAAAACTTCGCTTCTATACCCGACAGTTCTAGAACATTCTAGAACATTCTAGAAGATTCTAGAACTTTGCTACCTCGAACAGTGCACACACATCCGGCTGGATTTGATTATATTTTGATAATTACGAGTGAATACATTCATACTTGTGATATCAATCACTCATACAAAAATACGCATGTATGATAACCGTTTAATTAAATAAATATTTGCCGTTTACGTAGTAAAAATCTGTGTTAACAGTTTTTTACATTAACGTTGTATTTCCGATGTTTGTTCCGATAGTTCCATGGTTGCAAATCGAATGAGTCAAACATCATTGCATATTTTATATACATATACAATTAGACAATTCGATCAAATCATTGTTATTTCCTCTACTTACTACCAGATAATTTAAATCATCAATTAAAGTTACTTACTTACCTCATAAAGTGTCGATCTAAACTTTTTGTTGAATTAAGAAAAGCTTTTTTATGACAATATTCGTGAAAAGAAATTTCGCAGAATAATTCCTGTTGTTTAGTGAATTCCGTTTATTCAATGTTATCTTTCGTCTGCTTATATTATTTGTACTAGAAATTGAAGTTATGATGCAAATTCAGTTCGATTTCTTATTTAATTCTCTTAATTTTTATATTTATTATTTAATGGAACTCGTGGTTTGTCATTGGAATTGATAGCTGTTATTCTGATAGAACGTTTTAAGAAAAATGCTTACGTAATGAGTCATTGCACATACTGCATATTCATCGCAGCTTGTTACCGCAGCACGTGGATTGCTAAGATTACAATTTATTACTTAACACGCGAGTCGGCAAATTGATTGACATTAAATTAGATTATTGAAAACTAACGAGTATGAAGGGGTAATATGCACTGATTTTATTGAGCTGTTGCAAACATTCCGACATAGTAATTTGAAAAAAATGTGTAGAAGTCAAGATTGATATGTTTCATAAAGTCCGCTAGCATCCCGCCGGTACTGATGGATTCGCTACTTGTTTGGATACGCTGGAATGTGGCGCCCTCTTAAAGTTTATAAAAAAATGAGTCAATTCTGCATTCTCATTGATCTTTAAAATGAACGAAGTCAAAATTTTATCAAATCGATACTGACAGTTTAATGTTTTATTAAATTACTTTAGGCTTTTACTTAAATTACTAACTACTTGTATTTTCCTTTTATTGTCTTTTCATTCAAGAAGAGAGTATTTTTTTAAAAACGTGTACGTGTATCCGGAAAGACGCTATTCTCATTTATATCTCAAGTAATTTTAAAACAATCTGGATCAATGATAAAATATAGAGAATTGATACATCATTTCTTGGCTTTTGAGTATGCAAATTAAGATATGACCACGTAGGGAGACGAAATACCGATAGGCCCTTAAATGTTCTCAACAGGTAATCGAGTCACGTGGCAATGACACTACGACCAATTACAGATGCTTACCTCGTAGATTCTTGTACAGATGGAATATAAATATCTTCGAATAGAAACATGCTTTTTTTCCATTCTATCTTGTTTCACTATGATGTTACTTAATTTCAATGAGAAACTTTCTTTTCATGTACGTACCATTACAGTGCACTCTTTTGGGAAATTAAAAATTCAGGAATTTCAGGTCTCTTTCAGGGATTTATTTTTATAAAAATCTCGTTTATTTATGATATAACAAGTGACTTAAATTTAACATGTCAACTCATACATTTACTTATTAGCTAGAGTTTAAGGAAACGTGGCGAAATCGCTGGAGTTGATATGGCGAGGAGCTTAACTCCGGTAACCTAGCTTTATGATGTCGAATTATACTCATACAGCTAGATAACCAAAGAAAATGTCCGCGCCAAGATCCTCTTGCCGCCGCTAAGAAAAATTCTTGCAGCGGATGTTGTCCTGGTTCAATCGGGTAAAACCTGCTTGCGAGCCGGTCTTCGCTCGTATACGTTCAATCTCCCATTCTCGTAACGCAAGAATGATAGGTATATATGTATATGATTTATCAGATGTGTGAACACAAAAATCAGAAAGCAGTAAATCTATTTTTTCATGTACTGTTTCAGTAAATAAGGAAAACGTTACGCGTGACTTAATTTTCGAATTCCGATGGCCTTGTTATACAGATCTAATACTTCAACGCGCAAGTTACAGGTAAAGATTGTGATTAATTGTAAACGATCGTTAACACCTTTTATCCGATCCCTCTTCAATCAAAGCATTCACGTTCACAGATGTTTCTATTGATAATGCACGTGTCAATAGTATTCCCCACTCTCTCTTTATCTACAACAGAAAAGATGGGAGAAATCGTAAATGGTTTTACAACAATCGCTTCTTTGTCATGAAACCGCCGATTGATTGATGCGTGCGCGGGCTTGAAAACTGAAGCTGAACGTTGACATTTCGGAGTGAAAGTTCGTTCTAGGGGGCCTTCGAAAATAGCCCCGGGGCCTACGGCAGCGTTGCGTACCTGGAAATTCTTCTGACGGTTTCCAGGCCAAAGTCATTCATTCCCATTCCTAAAAGCACACGGCACGGAAAGCATAGAGAAAGCGAGCAACGTTGTACGTTTTACACGTGTCGAACGCTATATTTAATAACAGTTTATCTATAAATACAAACGAGGTGATACGATTTTTGCTGAATCGCAGAAAGCGCAAGGCGGCGTTACGCATCGTTGCATCATAATTACTTCGACTTAAAGTCGACGCTATATGTATGTATATCGTCATTGAGTTTCCTGGTCACCGGTTTCCGACTTATTCATGTGGCTCTGAGAAAAATCACGCTCCGAGCATGGCTACGTGTATAGATACATACATGTAGAGAGATAAATCGGGTTAGCAGAACACTGCGCGCAAACCGTCTTAAATAATAACGATTAAAACCAAATGCATGCTACGTACAGTTCGTAAAAATAAAATTGCTGGTAATATCTCTATCAAATGATAAAATTCTTTGAGTGAACATTTATATAAATAAATTATTATTCTCTTGAAATCAAGAATGTTATACCGATACATAATTTAGAGGTACCTATGAAAATTTATTACATGGATAGTTATCTTTACATTAAAAAGATTTTGGCATTTTTTTTAACGTTTTCAAAATCCTTGTTATAGATAACTATCCAAGACGTTATCTCGAGTTTGTGTACGAGGCAAGAGTGATATGAAAAGGCGCCTCGTTTGGCTGACTCGCCAATAGTACAGGCAGCTATAATGTTTCGTAAAGGCTTCCATTTGGAGAAAGTTATGATCCCGCGCTGCACTCGTAGTATGTACGCGCGTGGCTGAACTCTATTTTATTATCGTGCTCACTCTACTCGATTCTTTCGCTCTCTCTATCTCTCTTTAACCTTTCGGCTTCTCGATATTAAATTCACACGTGACCGTGGCTGCGCACCGAAACAACGAGTTTTGTGAGAAACTACATACAGTTCTTTCTCATTTCTCTTTTTTTCTGTGAACAAGGAGCTTATCGAATCCGATAAAGTACAGTTTGTGGCGTTATCAAGTTTCGCAATATATAATTTCAACGATTTCGACATTCATTTTTATTTTATTATATCCCCTGATCTTGCAATTGAATATTCGACAAAAGAATCTGTAAAATCGTAACGTGTGCCNGACATTCATTTTTATTTTATTATATCCCCTGATCTTGCAATTGAATATTCGACAAGAGTCTGTAAAATTGTAACGTGTGCCGCGTCTTTGAGAAAACGAGAATCTTGTGCAACTCTGCGATCGTAAGAGTGAAAGTACAAAAGATTCCATTGAGAAAAAATAAAAAGACGAGAGGAAAAAAGAATTACAGTGCACTCACCTGTGAAACTGCCGGTTTATTCCTGGAGTCTCTCTTATATTAAATCGTAAATAGTTCTAGCCAAGATGATTTAGCCTCGATGCAATGATAGTGTCTCCGCTACTTTTTAAAATTGTACTTCCTTTTACTTATTTTTTCCTCGTCTCCTTTTTATTACGGGCTGCATTCGGGATTTTCTATCTCACACTGCATAGAAGCTTGTCACGTACCTACAGCAAATACGTGTGAGTACCTATCTTTCACGATAAGCTGGCCTTCGATTCGTTCCATTTGTCTGTCACGGTTTGCTACAGCTGAGTTATGCGGCTATCTTTTTTAAAAAATCGATAGGGCTAAGAATATCGCGAACACTGTACAAAATTAAACCTCTTTCAATATCCGCAGGCAATAAAGATCTACGTGAAAAAAAAGACCTTATGATGGTTATTGAAGCCGGAAAACTATTGTTCGTCACCGAGTACCGAGGCTAGTTGGTTTAACGGTCAAATTAACAGTTTATGATTTAATTAACAGTCACAGTCACAGGGTCTTTGCACGACACGTCTTATTGACCGTTGTTTTTATCGGGAACTTCTCTGTGGCTCGTCTCTCGATTGCACAACACGATCAAGGGCATCGACGATACCAACCGAACTTACCCCTTTGCCAATGAAAAACGGTGGGACTTCTAGTTACGTATATTTAAACTGTGAAAAACTTCGCGAGCTAACGAAGTGGACGCGCGGGTTCTCGCAACGAGATAAAGAGAGATCGGCTTTCGACTTCGAATCATTTACGCAAACACAGCTGCACGAGTACTCGAGATAGCCGGGGCTAATGTCGCTTCACTTATAGGCATTATCACTTCGCTCGAGTGTAGTACTTATCGAACTTGATTTAATTTTTCTACTTCGGATGTCTCTTAACAGACACAAGAGATGGAAAAAGAATTCGTCTTTACGCGCGAGTTCGTAAAAGTCTTTGTTTAGGTAATTTCTTAAAATATCTCGTTTGATGGTTTTCTCTCCCTCCCGTCTTCAAGGTGTCACCGCAGAAACTAGTTTCCTTTATTTGCCTTTTCGTTATCGCCTCTTTTTCAGCTGGCTTCAATCGAACAAGAATTGTTATCGTCTGATATTTATCCGTGAAAATATCTTGAATACTTCACACCGAGGCTGAGATCAATAAAATATTTTATAATACAAATCGGATGAAAACATAAATATAAATTTAATTTACAGCCTTCACCGTCCTTGAACATAAATAATAAGCATAGAAGATTATAACTAATGGTCGTTAGATTCGATCAAATGCTGAAGGGTAAATTATGGTCTAACTCCAACAAAAAAGTTCATGCATTACAATATTTGTACGAGACAGATAATAGAAGTGTTAACTGTTACCTATTGACCTGCCTTATTAGTAACTATACTATCTGACCAAGAGAAAACTGTTTAGCTCATTAAGTAATTGGCGACAATAAAAACGTTCGATTTTACGCCATTGTATCATATAAATAGGTAAGTATAGTATAAGGAAAATTCAAGCTTTTCTACGCAAACCTGTTGTTTACCTGACATTTCTATCGCATAATCGCTGTCACTTATAATTCGAAAAAAAATTATATGCTCTCGAACCGCGCGTGTGCTTATAAACGTTTTATTTTATTCCCTAGCCGCTCGCACTACCGCACCGTGCAAATCTCGAATGCGTTCACCGGCACGTTGAAAGATCGTTCGTGATACAGGCTTCCGCAATGCCATAACGTCCGCCGATCTTCGTCGAGGCTGCGATCACGGCGTATGAAAGACGTAAAAAACGAATGTGATCTAAACAAGTTTATGGAAATCGAGGCATCGATACGATTTTTCAGCGAAAAAGTGGGAGAAACGGACGCTCTCAGATCCGATGCACAGTTATTAATTACTCGTTTCTGTTAACCATGCTCGCGGTACGGTCCGAAGGTGAGAACGGCTTTGTATTAGAATCGTGTCGATAAGAATGCCATTTCGCCACGCATTACAAATTTGAAAGCTTTTGCGCTCCACGCTTTTATGGTTTATTAATTTCATGTTACGAATCTCTGATAAAAAAAGAGGGTTTATTGTTCTGCGATTTTCAATGGGAAAAAAAGGACCGAAAGATTGGTAGATACGTTGAAGCCGCGCGATGCATTAAAACTCAGAGCGCATGAGAGAGTAAGTAAGAACAAAAGCGTTCGAACGACTGCTATTTTTCCACGGGTAGCCAGGTACACCTACAACCTGTTGCTAAGAGGCTCGAGGAAATTCGCACGCGAAACGGTGCGAATCGGCAACCGAAGTGGACTCAGACTCAGAGAAGCGCGAAGTAACGTTGCTCGCAAACGCGGAACCGTGAAAACTTTTTCGAATTCAAACTACACCGCTTTCATAATTACGAAAATATTGATAACAGTTGAATGGAAATACGAACCGGCAAGTTCAGAATGAATATCCATTATTTCACTATACATTTATTAACTTTGTTAAAGTATCTATGTATTCAAAAATTATGTTCGTAACTGCTATTAATAATACTTTCTATAAAAAATTGTTTTTATTCAAAACTGAATCGAGAAATGATTATTCTTAATACTGTATTCGAATTGGTCCGGCTAAACTTTTAATTCTGAGTAACTGAGAA
>SHCU01000263.1:85252-100568 GCA_004307685.1 Ceratina australensis | reverse complement strand
AGGAGAAGTGGAATTGATCATTCGTTTAAGGACCGTAAAAATGAATTTCTTTCCATTAATCGTTCTCAATTCATTTATTAATCAGATTGTATCAATCATACATTTGCATATGTATAGATTCTAATCTTTTAAAATCTTCGCCTCCCTTCATCTGTATTTTTTGATTCTGAAGTCGAGGAGAAGTTCCTCAGATCTCTCATCGAGCCATTAGTTCACTATTCCGCAACTGGCGACGCTGCGGAAAATTCCTCAAATCTCTCATCACTGATGGAACCACCCTATAGTTTGATGTTTTGATGAAAACACATCGTACAGCGTGAGTATCGAATCAAAATACAATTTATTCATATATCCTGAATTTTCAATTCATGAGAAGTAATGCAAAAAAGCTTTTAAAAGCTATCACTAAATCATTTCAATTATGCACATATATATTCAAAGAAATTTTACGCTAAAGATTTAAATAATTATTACTTTCATCGGAAAAGTTGAGAATCACTGATATCACATGGTCGCTGATCGAGCAACGTAGGTCGCGTGGATTGCATGGCTATAAGGTTATACGGTCACATAAGATTGTTAGTGATACAGGGCAAATAATTACAATTATATCATAACATTTAAACAAGAATGTCTGTGCAAAATGTTACGAAGATAGCAATTGGATGGTAGGTATGTAGAATTAAGACATTTTAATTGTTCTTTCTATATAACAAGTCTCCCTGGCATGGTTAACTTTTTACATAAGAATACGTAAACTAAATAATACTGACCCCGTTACCCTACTATTTCATTTAACTAGTTAGTTTAAGTCTTGCTTAAAAAATTATTTTTTACAGGACATTAGCAACTTGTTTAGGAGTATATACTTTTATGACCGCAAGAGAAAGTATACAAGAAGGAAGATACCAAAGAATGAGAGAAAGGCAACGTCAACGTGCTGCTGAGAATAATTGATTCGTTGATACGTGTACTAAAAAGTAATTGTAAAATATAAGTAATTAAGTAATATATTGGGTGTGCAAGAGGAACTAAATATGGCTGGATTATCTCAATTTAATGAAGAACAACTGAAACTAGTGCAAGATATAGAGATAGAAATGATGACTGATATGTTCCATCGTATGACGTCTGCATGTCACAGAAAATGTATTCCACCAAAGTATACCAGTGCAGAATTAAGTAAAGGAGAATCAATATGTCTTGATCGTTGTATTGCAAAGTATTTGGATGTCCAAGAGCTCATTGGTAAAAAGCTTCAACAAATTTCTATGCAAGATGGAAAAATTGTAGAACAACCGAAATTAAATTAAAGATGACATTAATAATAATTTTAACTTTGTGCATTTAATAGTTCCCTTTCGTTGTAAAGTTGAATGGCACTCTGGAGTATTTTGTCACAAATTAGATTTTTAACATAATTGTCTTTGAAGAAATTGGAAACGATTTTAATAAAGACTTTCTTCTGTATAATTGTAATATGAATAAAATTATAGCTTAAGTATGATTCATAATTTAGTATTAAAGTACACCTTTTAATAGATACAATTCTTGATTCGTAGGTATAAAAATGTTTATTTCTCGTTTTTTAATACATGATTATAAGTAGAAAAGATAACAATGTAATCAAAAAACATTCAGTCAGTAATTAATTGTTCTAAACAAAACGATGCAATTTTTTTTATAACAAAAATGAATTATGTACAAAACTATAGTGTACTTTCATGCAAAAAATGGAAGTGACATTTTAATTACATTTCCTTCAATATTATATTGCTTCTCTAATGTACCAACGAAAGCATTTATCTTAGCTGATTGATTTTTTTGGTTTCTTTATTGTTGCTAAGACTATTGTATGTTGACCACCACCTGCGACTCTCACTATACTTTTTCCCTCTAGTTGTTTTCCTTTGACTAGAACAGGTTCCTCTACGTCTTCTTCCTCGCCTAAACCCAATTGCCCATTTGTGCCCATGCCCCAAGCATACAAATCTCCTACAAAAATGTATGTTTAATTATAATAGCCAAACACCATAGTTAAATCATGTATAAAAATAATTTAAGCTTTTGATATGACAAAGTGGAAAATTTACCGGACTCTGTAACAGCAAAGGATTGCGCGCTACCAGCCGCAACATCGATACATTTAAAGGAACTTAAACTAGGAACTGACGTCAACTTTTCTGCATCAGGACAATTGGGTCCGAGGCCAAGCCGACCATATTCCTTCCTACCCATCACGAATACTTTACCACTATCATCTAAAGCAATAGTATGATGTTGTCCACTACTAATATGCCTCCAAGAATTTCCACTAAATGTTTCCGAGATTTGTGGGTGAAAGCGAGTTACAGGATCCTTCAGTCCTGTAATCATTGCGCAATATTTAAATATTATCGTATAAAAGTTAGTTTGTTTAATTATCTATTTTAAACTTACCAATTTGATGATAATTATTTAATCCAAAAACGTACACTTCTCCAGTCGGATGCGCCTTAACGAATGTACAATAGGTGCCCGCCCAAATATCATCAAATCTTAGTTTCTTAGAAATTTTAAATTCAACTAAACCTGGACTCAACAAGGGACTCATACCGTGACGAGTATGCCTACTAGCTGCTCTGGCAGCTACTCGACCTAATTGTCCTTGTTCTGCACATCCACATGTATATACGAATCCATTTTCATTTAGAAGAACCAGGTGATCAGCACCTGATGCTATTTTAACTATCTTTACATCTGGTAATATTTCTATTGGAAACCGTTCATTTCCATTTAATGTTAGTCCCATGTTGCCATGAGAATCCTGAAAAAAGGATTTCCAATATGTTTACTACTTGTCTCCTTCGTGTTCGAGTGAACGAAGTTAATATACTATAGTTTGGAAGTCATAAGTATACAAAAATATTAAATTAACAAAATTTTTACCCTGAAGGAGCCCCATGCAAACACTCGTCCATCGTCCAACAGCGCAGCACTATGGGAGTCACCAGCAGTTACTTGTATCACTTTACCAGGCAACGTAACAGGACCTGGGTTCGACTCAGAAATCTTAGAGGTATCACGACCCAGTGCCCCTTCATCATTACATCCAAATGTTATCACTTCTCCATTTTGTCTGAGGCACACATTGTGCATGCCACCAGCAGCCACAGCAATGATATCTTGGTACCCTGGGATGACTGCTGGTCGCATTTTCTCAACTACATCTTCTCCGAGACCAAGCTGTCCTACGTCACCTTGTCCAACTACTAGTAATACACCGCCTGCTTTGTGTGGTCGTAAATTAGGTGCGACGACCAAGTCTGTGAAATGCATAAAAGTAGTTTAACCGTTTCGTGATTTACAAGAGGAGCGATTGCATTCGAGCCAATCGAACTGATCGCGTACAGAATCGCGACACTGTAACAAAATAATTAATTCTAACGATTTTGTTGAAAGTATTTTCGGAGATATTGAGCATTCTTTCGACTACCTGCTGAAGGGTCGTAATAATTATCGATCGCCGAAAACACCATCCATGTGCCCGACAATGTTCCATGCTTTCGATTGCAAATGCTATCGTGCGGGCACGTTTCTTGGCGCGAAAAATTTTAATAACCATTGTAAAAATTTATCCGGCTATCGTCAAAACGATGAGGCTTACCTTCTTTTTTCTTGAGCTTCTTCGCTTCCTGGTGGTCATTCACAGGACCCCGAGATGCTCGTTTTATTCCTTTCTTTGGCGGCACTAGAAGCATAACCGAGGTTATGTTTACAACAACGTGCATGAATTTAATATTTATGACTGTCACGCACAATCGAATGTACAGTTTTCGAATCACTATTGATATACTCACTAATTTTGATAGGCAATTATTTTAGAATCAGGATGTACAATGCCTTTCACACAGTTTGGCGCCAAAAAGCCTGCTGACCTCGCGTCTGTTGCGCAACTCACGGGCTCACGGGAGCCGCAGGGGCGCTTCGTCTTCGCGTGGTAAGAAGTAAGATTGGTAAGATTTTGAACTACACGCACACACCTCACTTCCGACGCGCAGTAAGTAACGGAATTTCTTATGCCCCTTTTTTTTCTCGTCTGAATGGTTACCATCACGTGCTCGTGCTTATACATAATAAAACCGTTTCGATCCGGTTTGCTTGAATTCTATAAACCCTTCGCATTCCAACGAACACATGCAATTTCAGAGATCAAATAACGGAAAAGTAAGATACATATTTATCTTATTTGGTGTTAGACACTCGTTGAAAACATGTATTCTTAGCTTAATGATTAACAAACAGCGTGGGTGTTACAAACAAATCATTAGAAAAACATGTTTATATATTCACCTTCAATTTATTCGATCATGTCTTAATCACACTATACTTCGGGAGACATTAAAGTAAATAAAGGCGTAAATCTTTTCTTGCAGGTTGCGGCTTATATTGCTTTCTTGAATAACGTATGGTAACACCAGGGAGGGTATATTTTTAACAAATCTTCCACCCTCGTAATATGTTTAAAGAAAGCCTGAAGTAAGTTTCAATTCATCTCTGTTGCAAATTGATAACAGCACAATATAAGTAAGAGAACAGCTTGGAAGTTTACAATTACAAAGTGTATGAAAAGTGACATACGCCGCTGTAGCTTTTACGTTTTCAACGAGGCTTATAGGTAGACAAATTATTTTAAACATTTTGTAATATCAGTGTTTATTGATTTTACTGCACATAAATTTTAGTGACGTTTCAGTATTTTAGCATCATGAATTTTACAAATGCATTATTCAAAATTAGATGCAAGATTCTAATTAATAATATACGTTAAGATGATAATTAAATGAAAATCAGATTTTCCGATATTAATCTTTAACGCGCCTCTATAATTCTATTTTTGTTTAATCCCATATCGCACATAAAAGCGGAATGTATATTATATGATTACTATAGAAGGTAATTATGTATGCTTTAAAGAAAATTATGAAACATTGACATAATATTTAAAGGACGTTGGAAAAGCGAAACAACCAATGAGTATATGTTGGCTTCCAACATGCAATTTTCATCTATATTCTCTTTTACTATTGTACGATGTTTTGAATTTGGACGGGTTAAACGTGTATCTCATGAACACATGGTACGGTGGTTCCAATTATTTGCCGCCTTAAATTCATTGTTCATTTTAGCGGGAGTGGCTACGACTCGTCGTGTTAAATCGCGAATTAGTAAGTGAAGGTCGTGAAAGGGTTCGTTGCCTTTTTGGACGAAGATAGTCTCGCGGAAAGAGTCGACGCGATGAAACTACAGAGCAGAAGGCGGGAAAGAGACAGAGGAAGGGGAGGTTGGCCGGTTATCAGAGGGGTCAGATACGTTGGCGCGCGCCAGTCGAAGCCGAGACTTCGTCCGCGCAACTTCTCGTCCTTTGTCTGTCGCATAACCCTCAGCACGTTACGGACGTGTTCTCCGGTACCGCGTTTTCAATCGCGCACGGGACGCTCGCGCGACACGTACCGCTCTCATTTTATTAAGAGAAGTTAAGAAAAGCGAGTTACACGTTACTTTCTTATTCTCGATCAGAACCGACGAACTAAAAAAAACTTTTGCAAACTACAAATTTGTGTTCACCTGCAGACGTTCTATCTCTCTAATAAAGATCGTTTCGTGCAGGCAGTCCATGTAGAAGAATTAAGGGACGATGACGAAGGTTCGACGATACAGATTTCTGCCGCTCATCGTGCATGTCCTGCTTGGGGGTAAGTTTGATTTCATACGTAAATACGCGGTGATTATGGCACGTGCCAATATTTCGTGCGATTATAAGTAGTTTCTAAGTAGTATTGGCAAGTAGCTATACATTTGTTATTTTTAAATTCTTATAACTTTACATGTTTTTACAATAATATGATTTTATGTATAATAGTACGTTATATTTAAATGATGAGAAAAATACGCTCGAATTTTATCCATTAAAGTGATCGTAATTGCGTGTGAGTGTAGTGATTATTAACTTCATTAATTTTTTTGATACACTTTTCTTGGAAAAAGTTTGTTTACGTTCGTGTATAAAACAAAGTTTCACATACTGTTTCAGAGGAGTTGTTTTTATTTTGTTTGCGTACTTATTGTAATATCGGTCGTTATAAGTAGAAGAGCTACAATATAATTTTTAAATTGCCAATGGACGATTTCAATGTTCTATTAGAGTAAATGTACATGAGTGAAATTCTATTTTGGTGCACGTCGATTGTACGACTCGTTGACTAGTCGTGCCAATCTTAAAGCTTATCAATCTCAATCTCTTGATAGAGTTATATTTGGAAATCGCGTTTAATAAAATCGAACCGTAGACTAGAAACCCTGCGTGGCATAAAGTTGCCTCGCATTTCCTTCAATCAGGCTAAGTGGTTTCAGGAATAGGAGAAGGAGTCGGTCTTGTATGTATTTTTAGGAAATACAATACCATTGTCGAACGTAGCATTGAACGGTAAAGAAAGTGAGGAGTCTCGCCGTGTTCTTATGGTTCCCAAATTTGCCAAGTTCATATCTGAGCATTGGAATCTTTCATAATAGATTAGGTATTATCTTTACTGTTGTAATTCTTTGAATCACGATATTTTTTATTTCACGCATTTAAGTTTATGTTTAGGTTTCAGGTCAATGTATTGTCTGACTCTGAAGTCACGCCTTTTCCAATGTTAGTTAGGTAAAGAATTATCAAACAATATTATACTTTTAACTTTCAAAATCTCAGCTTTTTCTCTTTCTTAATTTATTTTCTCACGTAGACATTATTTACATTTACTCGTTGAGTTAGTGAAGCTAAAGAAAACGTTTCCGAGTAGGGGGAAAATGTCATAGTAGATATGGATAGGTAATATGGATATAAATCGAGATCGGATATAAGCTTAATTAATATTGAGGACGTGATTCGCGGCTTATGATTGTATAACTCGATGGGGAACTCGTAGAAAGAGATTGCACGTCTATTTCGAATGAAAAAAAGTAAAACGCGAACGGAAGGACTTTGGGTAACATAGAATAAAGAAAGATGTAACTAGAAGGAATAGTGATCAGATATTCTCACCTCGAGGACTCGCTGAATATGCATGAAACAATCGCATATCTCATGCAATTAGCCGAGAGGCGAATACTCTTTACTCACCCTCAATTTTTTCCCACGCTCTTTTCAAACTTTACTCGGGACTGTCTCGTATTCTTCCGTCCGAGGAAGCAGTAAGGAAACCCGTAGCTCTAATCAGAGCGCATTTATGATTTCCGCGGCTAACCCAACATGCAGATTGTATTTTGAATCGCATTGAAAATCGAACCTCAGTTCTTCCTTCCATAAACTTCAGTTCCGCACTATTCTTTAATATCTTCTGTTCATTTTATATTTCCATTCCATTTTGTATATTTCTCTTTTTCTGCCAGTTAAATTATAAGACAGATATTTTATGTGAAAACATTGGTATTTTCTTTTGTCTATATTTTTGTATAAGAAATGATAATACTAAGTGACAAATGTATGAAATGGAGTAATAAACATACGGAAAAAGGAGAACAGGAAATGTAATTTTCAATGAATAAATCTGTGTATTATTTCTAATATCAAATTTATAAGGTAAGACATGAGGTAATGAAAGAATAGTACGTCGAGAGAATTTGTTGATTTCTCCTTTATAAATCATAAAAATATAATTTTGCATATATGTACGTACTGTATAGTATACTATACTAGGTACGTACATACAAGGATTCTGTTGGTACGTCACACTGTCGTGTGGTTAACCGATGTTCTATGTGCAGATGGAATACATTCCGTTAGAAAAATCTCGAGTCCCGTCTTTAAACATTAACGAGTTTGAATCATCCTCTAGTATCTTTCGTTTTTTTTTCCCGGGAAAGGTAGAAAGACAGGGACGAAGAAAGATGGAGTGTGGTCGCGGTGCGAAAATACGTTCCGTTGACTCGACAAACATTTTGTTCGTCGTCCTTGGACGATATACCTCGCTTTCCCAGGAATCCCGAACGGTTTTGCGTTTTTCCGGAGGATCCCATTTCTTTCTCTTCTGTTTTTCAGTGAAAAAAAAACGGTCTTCCCGTTCGGTAAAAGAGCCACTTCGGTGACTAGCAAGCTCCGGTGTATTCTCAGAAAATATCCACAGCGATCACGTGCACATCCCGCGCCCGCGTATATCTATATTTTCACGTTTACCTGTTCGATTGAACCGAAGTTATTCTTGCGCTCAGTTGCTCGCCTTAACGAATGTTTTCTCATAACTTGACTTCGGCTTGCAGCGGGAGAATTTTTAATGTGAATAACTTTATGGATCACGATCGGTTCCCCTTAGAACCGATATCAATGTCTATTAAGCAAAAGTGAGATACGAAAAAATTTATTTGATAAGTGCATTCCATCTATTTAATGTCGGTTATTGGTATCGCGTACACGTACAATGGAAATTACCGTGAGCACGATAAATCTCTCTTTTGATCAAATTGTAAATTGCTTCGTGATGAGTTTTATCCTATCATAATGCTTAACAAAAGACATTTCCAATTTGCACCGGAACGAAACTCGCTATGATCCGAATTTATTTTCAAATTATGACAATTTTAAGTGGATCACGGGATCTCGTGTTTGCGACGAGGAGGGGAAAAAGTAGTATACGCTGTTGATCGCGAATAATATGTTGCTGCTTTCGTTTTTCATTGAAAATTTAAGCTCCAGCGGGCGTGAACGGGGTTAAACGAGTGGGCCATTCGGCCACATAGGTGGAAAGTCAAAGTAGCCTTTGTGCGCGGATGATCCCGTTAACGAGCATTAATTCTCTCGTACGGGAGGAGGAAATATGGGTCAAAAGTTAACGGTAAAGCAACGGATCAGGACGGAAGGACCGCAAAGCGAAGTTTAGGCACCGGGTACTGAACAGGGCTTTAATCTGTTCCAAGTCCAGTTTTGAGGGTGAACTGGAGAATCTGCTTTAGCGCCTGACTCTCTTTGAATCGAGATGGAAACGCGTTTCACGTCGAGATTATTAGTTCTTTCTCCTCTTCCGCGCTTCCATTTTGCTACCGCGGAATTCTATTCCTGTAATAGGAATCTTTCGTTTTAACCGCGGCTGATGTTCAGCGGACTCTCGAAATGTTTAACAATTCATTTTGATACAAAGAGAGGTCCGTGATAACGGTGACAGTCCACTTTTATTCCCTTTACTCGCGACAAATCCTCTCATCGTTCGAAGGTCACTTCGAAAGCAAACAAAAATGACGTTAAATACGTGTAATTCTCAGACGGGGATTATGCTAGTTACCGGGTTAATGCGTTCAGACTATGTTAATGCACGTTGATTCTGAAATTCCGGCAACGATAATAATCTCATTTCGTAATAGCTTTTGCCCCGAGAGCAATTTCGCACATTTTCCGAGATACCATACGTACGTACATACATACGTACATGTTCTCGCGAGGCACTCCGCGTCCATTCGCTCGCCGAGTTCTTTGTCGTTGCAACGATCTCACGTGAGAGATCGAATGTTTTTGTCGATGGAAACATCCCGATAACACGAAGGTGGTGTGTTCGTGAGAGAACGCGGACAGGCATGATATTAGGCGCGCCTCCCGTAGGATTCGAAACAGGATTCAATTTCGCGATCGATCTTTTTTTCACTACGCGGCGTATGTACACGCCGTTGAGATTCGAATCGGCGAGAGACACGGACTCTGAATTATTTTACGTTGCGGCGACGAAAGTTCCCGAGGTGTTGCATCCGCGACTCGCGACCCGCCCGAAAGTCTTTTCGAAGTTTGATTAAAACCGGAGCGAGTCTGGATGCGTGTCCGCGAAACCTTTTTTTCTCCGTTACAGACTTTTCAGGCTCCCGCGCGAATTTCGGCCTCTGGGTCACATTCCCTTTGAATAGATAGGACAGTGGTTAAAGTTAGAATTCCCCCCTTTGTTCTCGATCTCGCTTAATGGACCGTCCCTTTTCTTTCTTCGCTCTTCGCGATTTCTTGTTTTCCTTCCTTGAAAAGAATTTCCTAGAGATAGTTCTATGTATCATAATAACAGTGATTGTATCGAATCGATTTGATCGATATCGTACTGTAACAATGCGACATTGCAGCAAGCAATATTAAAAGTTTATTTAAAAAAGTTTTACACTTGCCTAGGCTACGTCTCTTTATTTGCTTTCAATAACATTGAAAAAGACGGAATACATTTTTCTATAATCAATTTGCAACAGGAAAAATAAACATAGAAACATCGTCGTTAGTGACATTGAAAATTACGTAATTAATATTTTATTAATATCTTATGTAAAATTAATATCTTATCATTAATGCATTTATTATTACCACCAAACTCGATGGGCAAACTGCCACCCGACGGCTCAAACCTGCTACCGCGCCTGTCGAGTAAACATGATGATTTAATGGTACAGATATGTTGTTCGATCCTTGACGAGCCGAAAGTATCACGCGGTGATCGTTGAATCGAAAATGTGCAGCGTCAGGAACGCTGGAAACAATTACTTGCGACCTGGCAAGCGCGGTAACGGGATGAATTATATGAGAGGGCCGGGGCGGCGTTATCCGGCGTGTCCGGCGATTTGAAAGTCTAATGTGTGCCATAGTAGAATGATTTTTCTGAAAGGGGTCGCGTGGTGCTCGTACCGTGTTTCGCCTCGCATCGCCGGGGCCACCTGTTGTGATGCCAATCCCATAAACGTATTCCCTCCGTAAACAATCGGAAAGCTTTTAAGTAATTGTCTTGAAACTAACTCTCTATCCTTACCGTAGCCGACTTCGACTCTCGGGAATCTTGTATTTCATTAATCTAGATCTCGAAACAAGCTCGGAGGTAAAACGCGTCCGCGAGGATTGAACGAGAGAATTCAATTTGTTGGTACATTACTAAATTATATTGTGTTTGAATTTTATGCACGTAGGTCGACGATAATAATAATGAATGTTGATAATGGTCGCATAAAACTTGGAATTACGCTTTAAAGGTAATTTTAAGATATTAAGTCCAAGTGAAATTGATCTCTTAAATCAAAGGATAATTACGTGACTTATCTCACTGAATTATTGATGTTTTTTGATGTTGTTTACTCTGCTTATCAATTAAATTAGTGCTAAATATAAGTCTAAAGAAATTTACTTTTTATTCTTACGTTATATTAGTAATAAATATTCGTTTCGTTAAGTACCATCAGAAAAGCAAGGCTTAAATCTATGATCAATCATTTCATTCAAAACAACCTCTTTTCGCACAAAAGTAACTTTCTGCGGGTATAATCTCATTGAATAATGACTACAGCACTTTAGGTTTAAGTTTTAGCTTTAATAACTATCTGGCAACGTAGAAGCCGATTTTTGTAGATCCATATTTTTGACTAATTTGATAGATAATTTTGACGCTCTACCTTGTCATGTAGATATTAGCTCCGTAACAAGAAAAATCTGTTCGACTCGATCAGATTCTACGGACTTAATAATTTTTAGGTGTACTTGCGCCAGTCGAGACAAGACGATAAATGTCTATGCAGTGAGTAAATTCAGATGAATGCAGCGGTAAAATGGTTTCCCGTCCAGGTCGTTTTTTATGTTCGACTTTACGACGAAAAACGTAATGGCAGGAGCTCCTCGACTTTGCAGTAACGTCTAACGACAGTGGAACGAATCAGAAATCACCGTGATCGCGTCGCCGGCGCAAACGTCGACCGTAACTCCTAGTTTCCGTTCCGTGCAAAACGTGAGATCCATTCAATCGAGTATAGACGTTACGTATGTACTTCCGCATTTTCCATTTTCTTATCCGTTGTTCCCCCTTGTACTTTTCTTTTCTGGCGTCGCGCGCGTTACCAAAGATATATTTTCCGGCACGTATTCGGTTTTCGCGTTCCCGAGGAAACTGTAACTGCAGTTTCGAACTCGCGCGCCACGTGCCGCAACAGCTGAGCAAACAATCGGTCCGACGCAACGCGATGTATCACGATCTAGGTTCTAGATTCTAGGGGAACGTGTTTTCCGCGGAACGCTAATGGCGCGAACGCGAACTTTCGAGTAATAAATTATCAAAGGAAATTTGTCTGAGAGTTCCGCAATTTTTTCTTGGAGCTTACAGGGCACGATTAAGGGAAAGAGGGAACTACCTGTTAATGTACTGCATTTGTTTTATGCAAAATAAAAATTCTATAAATATGTTCTAAAAAATGTACTCTATAAATTAATATTAAAGATTATTATGTTGTTCGATTTAATATCCAACAAGTTATTAGGTTTTATAACGTGAATGGATACGTTCTGGAGTCACTGCATAGAAATTCAGTCTTTGTGAACCTGATTCTTAATTATGAATTGTGAGAGACATATTATAATAGTTTAATGGAGTTTTCGGAAGGTAACATGCGTTTTACGTATTAAATTTTTATAATCAATATTAATTCGTCTAAAACTAAAAAACATCTAATCACAAAACATCTAAAACATCTAAAACATCTAAAAATAAATATTAATTCGATTATTGTTAATATGGCTTATAGGAAAAACGAATTTATCTTTTAATTTTTTTTGTTGACAATACTAAAAAATAATGTGCTTGAAAGTTTCCTTGTTTACAATAATAAATACATATTGAAAATAATTCAGTAAGGATTAAAAGAAAGGGTTATTAAAGATTATTAAGAATTATAGTGCGATGAAATATTGGTTGTGGAATATTGTAACTTCAGCATATATCTAATTATTATTAGAAGCTTTAAAAACATGAAAAATTTTGTACGAGCTTGAATATTTGCGTAAAGGCATAAGGGAATCGGGAATGCGTGCATAGCGGATCAAGGGAGAAGTTTCCAGTGGCTGCGGGATTTAAAGTTCTCTCGGCAGGGGGTTGCGGTGCATTCTGTCATAGTTTATGCTTCTATCGCTAGGTACACGGGAACGGGTTTTGGTTACGGAGACAGCTGTGCTACGTTCCATCGCATCGTGTCACGGTGAATTACGACAATTTCGGAAAACTGTTTTTGCCTGTTTACCGGATTTCCTGTAAACTCTAAGATTTTTCATTCTCTTCATGTTTTCGATGCTGATCATCTTGCATTCTAACTTATGATGATCGTAAAAAGAATCGGAGTTTGCTCTCGAATGATGCTAAATATTTGTCGTGGATTCTATTAC
Organism: Ceratina australensis; assembly: GCA_004307685.1. Classification (NCBI taxonomy): domain Eukaryota; kingdom Metazoa; phylum Arthropoda; class Insecta; order Hymenoptera; family Apidae; genus Ceratina; species Ceratina australensis. The sequence continues at coordinate 87,400 of SHCU01000263.1, read as the reverse complement.
TTAAATGCTTGAGCATCAAATAGATTAATTGATTTCAAATAATTTATCAAAAAATATTTTACATAAAAATTGATCAGTTTAGAATTGGTTGTACGGAAGCATAATACAAGGAACTCTTTTAGTACTGTCAAGACCATCTCTATCCTTTAAATGGCACTTTGTATTTTTGACAGTATTGCAGTCCGTATCAAAATGAATTCGTAAATTTGTTTGCGACACGTTCAATAGAAGGCATCCGAAACAACACGTGGATGTATTCTGGCCGAAAGTCCGAAACTTTCGTATTCAAGCACGAGAATGTTTCGTCAGGAGAAGCTAGCCCCGGGAATAAAGAGTCGCGCGCGTGGCCGCAAACTTCTATGCAGTCCAAGTACAACCCCCTTTCGAAAAGCGTCGGAATTTCAAACATTTCCAATAGGACGACCGGTCTCGCGGTGATTTATAATTCCGAGCGCGCGATGGAATTATTAATGCGAAAAGTTCCTCGGGAATCGGGCTTCATCGTCTCTTCACAAAATCGACCCAGGATATATTTTGCTAAGTCCTTCACGAATCCACTATCTAATTTTTAGTTTTCTTTCAATTTAGATCCTCAAGGATGAGTCTGTTAAATCATTACGGAAGAAAAAAGAGGAAAGTGTAACAGTTTTTCAACTTTAATCAAATCCTAAAACTGAAATTAAAATTTTGGTCTCAGAAACATAATACAGGAAAAAATTGTGGAAAATTGAATTGGAAGTGAATTATTAGAACGAATTATTAAACATTATAGGCTTGTTATAATAAATAAGAGGCTCAATTGATTGAACGATTGTGCAAACCTTAACAATTCGAATCAGCATAATTCTACGTTATTCTTTATCTTAACTCTTTTTTTCAAAACTGTTGGAAGATCAGAAGATGATCCTTCCGCTAATTAGACCGCCGCGAGAGGCACCAAGAAAGACATTGCATAAGAAAGAAGGTATGCTATCTATTTCAAACAAGACCACGTATTAGCTCAATTCGGTCAAAGGGAATTCGGAATAAAATGCGTTAATTAACGTAGCTGATAAAGTTTTTAAGGCTAACGACTCACCTGATCGCGGTGTAACGGACAGCGGGCGCGCAGCTAGACGGTTCGCCCGCAGTGATTCGAGTCAGTATTGTCTCAGACCGAGGAGCGAATGCGAACGGGTTCCTCCAGTTCTCCGAGGAATTTCGCTCCTCCGATTATTTTTCGGACAATACGGTGATTAATTTTCCTCTAATTGGGTCGAAAACGAATGACAATCGCTTTTTATCCCAACGTCTGTGAACCGTTAACGTTCGTACAAAAGAAGCAAAATTGAGATCCAATCTTTTTTGCGAGGACTGCCGCTGCAAGTTTTCAATCGTTCAATCCTTCTCTTCATCCTAACTCTTTTGTCCCACGCCTTTTGAATATTTGTGCTTAAAACCAAGTCGGTCGGAATAAGAACTATAATAATTCACGTACCTTCACCGTATATGTATTGCGTTTCAACGCGACGAAATCGGAGTTTCATTTTATGTACTATCCCACGTTTTATTAACGAACTTAGCGAAAAGCGTGAGAAAATAATTCGGGGCAATCGAGTCGCGTTGTTTGATCGAAAACGAAACGTTCAGAGCGCTCGATTGTTTCGATCGCGACGTTTTCCTCGGCAAACAAGTTCATCGCGGGGGAGTAAACCGAGGCTGGGAAGGGAGGGGAAAGGGGGTGGGCTGAGTTTGTTTTTCAGCGACGCAACGGATAAATTGAATCGAGGACAGGCAGAGCGAGGAGGAGGGGGATGGGGCTGGTCGAATCGAATAAATTCTTAAATTCGTTGCGACTCGTCTGCCCGGGGGTGCACGTACCTTTTAATGTTTGCTCTTGCGTGCCTCGCTCCGGTCTCCACTTTTCTCTTCCTCCTACCTTCCGCCCGAAATCGATAAATCGGTGGACCGTGAAATCGCCGCAAATTTTCGATCGTTCGTTCTCCTTGCACGAACACGCCAGAAAAAGAGTTTATTTAACGTCTTTACTACGCCGCGTGTGACTGGCAAGACGTGATACGTGAAGTAAAATTATGAAATCAAAGTCGTCATTATTTTTGGAGTATTCTTTTTATATGTGTATTTATTTCTATTTATACATGTTAGACT
>SHCU01000263.1:0-11475 GCA_004307685.1 Ceratina australensis | reverse complement strand
GATTACCGTCCGTCGAATCGTCGGTAATCAGCTGGGCGCATGTTAAAAACATACGCCGATGCCAGTCGGATTGCCTATTCCAGGCGCAATTTTTAATTGTTAATAACTAATTAACGAAGCTGAAAACGAAATTTTTTTATTCTTGATTTTCGTCTTAGTTTTGACCCTAGAATACGTCCTTAAAATTATGCCCACCTGTAGGTTTACACCCTGTATATTCGAAAAATATGGAAGCATCTCGCGAATACAGGTTTGATATTGTGGAAACGTCCGACGCGAGCCGCACGGGAAAAAATATACGCGTGGAGAAGATACAATGCACATCCACGCGGAGACTCGCCAATAACGTACTTCCGCGATTAAAAACTGTCACAACACTGCGATTAAAAACTGTGCCCAGCGATATATTGAAACATTCTGTTTTCTTTTTCTCTCCCCGCCTCTCTCGCGTTTTCTTTTTTTTTCTTTTTGAGGCGCGAGGCGGAGAGGGAGGGAATTCACCTCTTTCGTCGTCGTTTCATTTAAACCGCGACGGCGAGAAGGACCAAGGAAATGTATCCCAAAGTTCATTATTCACGAGATCCCCGCGGAGGCCGTTTCGGCTCCCGCGCAAAGATAAATTAAACGGAGAAAAAGAGCGACGGCCGTGGACCCCGGCAGTGTTTTTTTAAACGTTCCTTAAACGAGCCCCGTTTGTACGGCCGAGGAAAATGTATAACCGACCGCCTATGCAATTCAATGCTCTCGCTCTCTGCCCGCTTCTAATTAAAGGAGATCTGCATTAAACAGGCACGCGCGCGCGTTCGGTTTGTGCAAGCCGGAATTCTTGAAAATCTCTTTTCGTTCTTACGAATCGACCGGGAAATTCGCCTCGGACGGAATCGAGAACCAAGCCGAAGAACGAAAGAGAGAGAGAGAGAGAGAGAGAGGGTGACATATACACAGAGGGAAAAGAGAAAACAGACGTCGCTATTTTTCCCCGTGCTTTAATTTAAAAGCTCCTCCGCTCACGGAACGTCGAAACGTCGCGCTTGCCCTCGTTCCACCAGCTCTAGCGCATTTGTTATCCCTCGCGCGATGTAACTCTTCCTTCACCCACTCCCCCTCTCTGTTCTCTTTTTTTCGTTCCGATCGACAGGTCGAAGCGGAAGTGCTGCGAAAGCGCGTTGTTCTTTTAAATTATCGTTCCGCGTGTACTGACCGATCAGTGTGCAGGTACGCGGATGAACTCAAGCGTTTCTGGGTCTCCCGCTCTCTCTCTCTCTCTTTCTCACTTTTTTATTTATATTTTATACATATCTATTCATCTAGCTACCATCTCTATTTACAAAGGAATAACCTTTTCCGCGATTCACGTTCTCAAGCTTAATCTCACGATACGAATGGTCGTTTAGAGAGCACTTAAGATACCCATTCGTTTTCCCTCCCGGCCGAATAATGTATTCCTGGACGGCGTTCAAGCAGAAAGGCGGAGGCAACAACAGGTCGTTAATTTTTCTAGAACTGCGAAACACGTGTCGCGAACGTTTTCACAGTCCCGTTTCTTTTTTTTTATTTTATTTGATACGGTTGAATGTAAAAAGAAGCAGGGAACGGTGCCTGCTTTACATTATACAAGGACGTCGTCTACCCGGGAAACACATTGAATGCACGGTAGTCCAGATCTTGGGCGCGCGCGACACTTTGAAAAGTACTTTCCTGTGTCTTGCAGAATTGCTTTTCTTTACCGAAACCTGTGCCGCCGGACCCGCGGCTTTTGATCTCTTTTTTTAACCCCTTTTTTCACCGTGCGCCAAACGGAGGGAACATTTTCTCGGTACAATTTCGCGCGCAAGGAAGAGGCGCGCGTCAAAACTATTAACGACGACTTGTAAGGGAAACCGAGAGCGCTATCCGTTTAAAATGTTATGTTTAGTACGGTGTCCAGACGGAGAAATAAATTAAAGGAGCGTTGTTTGGAAGCGCGGGCCAGTGCAGGAAATATTTTCCTTAAGAACTGTTTTCTCTCCCGCTGTATCACTCGTGGACATCTGAGCACGCACGCGCCGGGCTAGGAGAAATATTCGCGTGGGTGTACCGTGAAATATTCCTAGATATTTGTAAGAAGCTAACCGGAATAATGGCCTCGTTACCGCGACAAATGCCAATAATTAATTACACCTTCCTCGCAGCAGGACACCCGCTGGCGATCCCTTGCTACAATTATATTCCAAGATAAGCTGGATTAGTTTCACGGGTTATTAGTATGTATATTTTTTTTCAGACTAATAACTTCTCGCCTTATTTACTGACGTGAATAATGTTTAAGAAACTAATAAAGCTAATTGTGAATTAAGCTTTCATTCGCGTCGCTACGAATTTCTAATAAAAATCAACCGCTTTAGTACATTAAATAAAACTTGTTTCAAATAATATACTTTATATTTGGGAACTCTTATTGGTGTCGCATTTTCTTTGCATGTAACACAGATTAATGTGTTTTAAAAATCTGCACTGTGCCGTTTCTCGTGAATTACATTACATTTTTAGTTGATTTCGTACGGTCCGTTGTAAGGAACACCTCGACTGCGCAGCAAAAAAGGAAACAAGAAATTCATTAAGTGAAATTGATTACTGACTTGCCTCTTACTTCTTGCGAATGACACAAGCTTTGAGCTTCTGGAAACAAATTACGAATTCGTTGGAGGATGTCGGGAAAAGGTCAGCTATTTAACTGGTCGGACACAAAAGAGAGGCAGGGAGTAGGAAACGGGGCCGCGTAATTGCTTCGTAATCCGTGGGCACAATCGAACACACCGAATCGTGGCTTGGTAGAGGGAGAGTCGCTCGGCGTGAAATTGCTCGCATTGCCGGCATTACATGGTTCATTCCTAGACAAGGTTCCGGCTTTTTGCCTCCGTAGCCAGCGATCGATACCGCGGTGCCTGTCGATAAGATTAACCGCGTAACTTTTTCGAGCAAGCCACGGGAAATTAATAGAACGATTTGGCACCGATTCCCTCAGCGATTATCCCGAACGATGCTACAAAACGAAACGACTTTGTCTTCCGCCGTACCTTCAGTTACGGCACAAGATATATAATATTTAAATATGATAAGCTGAAACGTTATCAGAAGCGTAATACTGTTTTTCTACATAACTGCATCAAATCAAATCATAGCAACGAGCAGTGTAATATATACAGGGTGGACCATTTTAATGTCCCGAGTAGAATTTCCCGGAACCTATGAAAGATAGCGAAAAATGTTTCGGACAGAAGTTGCTCAATTTCGGGGGGGAAATATACTCATGACTTTGATCCTGGAGGTCACGTTCAAGGTTATTTAAAGGTCAATTTTCTGATTTTCAAGATCAAAGACAAAGTCATGAGTATATTTCCCCCTCGAAATTGAGCAATTTCTATCCGATACACTTTTCGCTATCTTTCATAGATTCCGAGAAATTCTACTGGGGAAATTAAAATGGTCCACCCTGTATAGTCCGTGTAGTATAGATTATGAATTTTAGTTTAGATTTGAAATAAAAACTTTTTATTGTGCCCATTATATTGTTTATAATTGGATATATGTATTGTTTTATTTGTTTTATTCAATAATTGATTTAATCGTTAAAAGATGTAAGGAAGGGAGGAAACGTGAATAGTTTACAATGTTAGATCAAATTTCGAGATGTACACAGGTTCGAAATTGACAAACTCGATTAAAGTCCACAGTTGAATTCTGGCAGCGACGACTTATCACATACGGCACCTGATCGGCTTAGCTTTTCTATTTGGTAAAACCAGATGAGAGATTAATAATTGGTCGATTCAGAAGCCAATCAGTATGAACCAGCGAGGCGGAAAACCGTAATGTGGATATAGCCTCCGAAAGCGTGTTCATGTAGGATAGAAGAGAGAGAAGATCAAAGAGAATTCAAAGAGGATAACGAAAGGGGGCAAACCGTGTATTTGTAGCCAGTTGGCCAATGCATTAGTATCGATTTAATAAATTAATTCCGATAAAGTCGTGTTGATTTTCAGATAAATTGAAAATAAAAGTGATGTTTGCGATAAAAAACATATAAAGACACAAAATTATCGATACTTTTAATTTGTATATAATAAATTAAAGAATCGAATAATTCATACGAACAAGGATGTTAAAAAGCAAATATTATAGAGAAATCAAATGAATCATTCATTGTAGCAGGAAGGAAATGAGAATACTCTCGCCTGTGTTTTTCGTATTTCCCTGACCGGTTGCCTTCAACTTTTCCAGCCATGCATCTGCTCTTTTAGGTCAACCACCGAGGAGAGGTTTATTGAAAGATCGACATACAATTTAAGATACAGAGTTTCTCAAACTAAATTCTAGTACCTTACTTGGTCATTTGGTAAAGGATCGCAAAGTAAAAATAAGACTTGTTTCCATTAATTTATTGATCAATGATATTGATATTGTAGTCAAACGGAACCGCTGGATTAGTTACTGAATCTCCTACTGCTAGTAATTTTTGAAGTATGTGACCATTATTCATAAGATTTGGGCAAGGGTTGTGAAATAAAAATGCCAAAATTCGTCCTTATTTATTTGTTAACCAGATTACCAAGTGAAACAGTTGCGAATTCGATGAACAATAATCCTTTCAAAAAACAGCCAAATCATGTACCACAATATTAGAAATTCCCTGTAACTTAAAAAAAACACGTCGTACGTTTTTATAAACCCTACTCCCTTGTAGACATTATATTTCTGAAAAAGTTTATCGTTTCAAATATTGGACACAATCATTCTGGCATACGTGTTAAACGTTTGTCAGAGATCTTACAGCTCATACAACAAGCATGAAACGTGTACAACGGCGAGAATCTTCGACGTTCCTTCTCTCGACCGACCTGTTGCCAAACTCCTCGGCTATTACCCGTAACCAGCGGACGATCACCGATTACCCTGTTTTCCACTCTCGTCTTGTACCGTATCGACCCAAATTGAACAGAGATTCTATCCCACCCGCCGAGTTACGACGATGAATATTAGATTTTATTTCAGCGTTACCTTCCCGGCGATCCCGAACTAGGGAAGCGATGCGGCTCGAATATTCCACGGCTAAAATATTCCCCGCGAAGTATTCTCGATACGGCCGCGATATTAATTCATAAGCCCTCGCTCCACCGTTGGGATAACTCCCGCGAATTCCGCTTTATCTCTGCCAGTCGTTTGAAAATAAGTCGGCCGGTTCAGACCGTGGCGCATAATTCTCGGCCCAAGTTACGCTGTAACTTTGGCCTCCCCCGGCACCGCCCCTTTGTGTCCCTCTCGCTAGACTGTGTGAATCACCGACTATAAATTATTTTACCTCCGCCGCTAGCTTATCGAGAATCCGCGCTGAGAACTGTTTGTTCTCGCTGCTGAATCGAGCACTCTAGGGACAGTTTCAATATTCGGAACACCCGAGAATAGCGACGCTTCGTGACAATGCTCGGGCCGGCCAGGGTACTGCTTGTTCGGTTTCTAAGTTACTCGGATAGATATGAGGTAATGAAAATGCAGCAGGGAATTAAAACGGTAATCGTTTCTTCAAGTATTTATTTAACTCGTTTCGCGACGAGAAATTCCCGTGCGCGCAAATTATTTCCAACCGGGGATTTCAAGATACGAGCTTTCTTTTTAAACGAAACTAATTTTTGTTTTCACGTTCAAATAGAAACGTTTTATAGTAGAAAATACTCTTATACTGATCGAATTTATGAGAGGCTCGCGAACAGTTCACGCAGCAAACGTTGCTCGAGTAAATCTGTCTTAAATTTCATTCTCCACGCCGGCACTACGTATCGGGTATATGGCGGGCATAAAAAAATATGAAACAAAACGAAACGGAACGCAGTAGCCGGTTTGTTAATTTTGCAGCGTTATTTCCGTAGCTGGTAGCGTAACCATGTACGCACTCTGAAAAAAACCTGCGCTTTATTAATCATTTCCATCTCGGTGAAAAATTGAATTTTTTAACGGTACTACTCGAAAGGCAACGCGAGTGCGTAGCTAGCTGCCCGTGTTGAAGTACCATGCCGCCGATGTGTACGTTTATTCGTTCGTTGCGAACGAAACATCAAACGGACAGTAACCAACGACGTTAAGCGGGATCCGTTACAAAATTGTACGCGACATCGAAAAGTACGGAATATAAATAAATAATACTTCAAAGTTATTCCGGCCGAAGTGAAATAACATTGATTTAGCATTTTAGGGATTAACGAGCTCCGGGCGAATGGTAAAATGATTAATTGAAAAAGTATCTTGTTGTCGAAATTAAGAGGGGCCGTCGTTCTCAACGTGATCACGGTTGATAGAATTTATCGAGAATGGGATGGAGAAACGAGAGATGAAAACCTGCGAGGAGGATCCCGGGGTCGGATCGAGCGGGCTAAACGAATTTACCAAAGTTGCGAATTAAATAACAACTTTAACGAGCAACGGCATGGTTTAATACCCGGATAAACTGGCGCGCTTATACGAGACTCCACTCACTCCGTTATATTCTCATACCACTCTATCTTTCTCATCGTTTCAAAACAAGTCCATCCTTTTCGCCCTGACGCGAGAAACTTTTTTTTTCTCTAACCTCTTCGATACTCGTGCCAACGCACCTCTTAACATTTGTTTAATTGTCTGGTTGCAGTGTGCCGCGGAATTCAGCAGTTCGAAGAAACGCCACAGTACACCGAAGTGAATCCCGGCCAGGACGCGAAGCTGATCTGCCGTGTGTTGGGAAAGAGGGGACAGTGCATCTGGCAGAAGGATCAGAAAGTAGGCTTTCAGTTTAGGACAAACGAGAAATCTGCACTTAGATGTCAGATTTTAATTATATTGTTCGGAACGTGATTCTGATCAAAATCTGTTTCGTTACAAAAATTAATTCATTGTTGGTTTTCTACGTAATATGAAAGACTCTTCGTATTAGCTAGATACATTTAATTCAGAGTACCTTGTGTAGTTATTTCTACATTTAGCAGAACCGAAGGTTGCTACATATAACACAAGCCTAAAGGCAAACACGTTAGTCTAAATACTTTAAATAGTTCAAGTGGTATTACATATGTCTGTTGCTCCCTGTGTTTGTTTTTATTATCAGAACTTCGGCCACTGTATTATCAGATGTTACAAAATCGCAGAGAATGCTACCTGTTACTCTAGTTTATTACTGTACATACACATGCGGAGCTAATTGTGAAGTTGCGCTCCCACGTACGTATGGCATGCGGACAGTAGCGGAAATTGCGAGGTATAGGGAGAAGCATATGTACATGTACGGGTATTCACTGTCCGTACGTTTAACGAAAGAAATTATTTGATCTCTTCTTCGAATTTGAAAATGAGCAGATCGTTTGGAAAACGCAAGGAACTGTTGTCCGAGTGGGGCTGTCTATCGCGATTCTCGGTTCATTGTTAACAATATGGTGTAACCTCGTAACCGGGCAACTTTATTCCAGTGCCGGTAAACTTCGTACCGAGATAAGTTTCTGGTCGAAACGCGGGACGTTACGCGTCCGTCGACAATAAATACTCGTTCGCCCGCTGAATAGTCGGACTTTAAGTAAAGTACGACGCGCGCCGTGTCGCCGGATGCGTTTATAGCAATACAGATGAAACTTTAAACAAGAAGAAAAACTATAAAAAAGTTTCTCCGCTCCGCGATAAAGGATACCCAGGGGAAAATGAAAAAGTTGTATCGGCAGACGACTCAGGATCGATCAAGATACGCGAATGAATTTCAGTTTCATACGTTGAGACTGAATAGAGGAGTAACTCGATTGAACTGTTATGGATTACTAAGAAAACTGTAAAAACGCTTGTCTGCTCCACGATAAGAGATATCCAAGGGGAAATGAAAAAAACTGAATCAACAGTTAGATCAATATCAATCAAAATGCATGAATGAATTTCAATTTCATGGTTCGAAGACGACCAAAAAAAGGCACAAAAAGGGAAATGAACACGGTGATATAATGGATCTGATATCTAGATTAAGAAAAAAACTTTGGCGAACAAGGTTTTTTGGGCAGGGTATATTCACGAGGAAATGAAAAAGTTGAACCAACAGACAGATCGATATTGATCGAAATAGAAATGGATGAAATAAAGAGGAAGGGAAAATAAATATAGATCTGTTACACAGATTAAGATGGGAAACCAAAGTTATTACGTTTCACGATAAAAAAAATACCCAGGGAACAATGAAAGGGAATCGGCAAATAGATCGATGCACAATCGATATTCGCGAATGAATTTTAATCCCATGGTTTCAGGGACAAAAAAAATGAAAAGGGGAAACAAACACAGCGATACGATCGTGCCGGTACATCATAGATTATCGGTCGTATAAACCGAGAAAGAGGCCGGTAGTGTTTCATCCGCGCAGAGCACGGATATTACCTTTTAAATTAACAAATCCGCGGGCTCGATAAACCACGGTATCGTCCATATTGGTGGTCGTGTAAATCCGCTGCGAACATAGGCTCAGTATAGCTGAAACCCTCAGGTAAAATTGAAAGTCAAACGATAATATTGTTTTCATTATACCCTGTCCATGCTGGTGGCAATGACAATAGAGTAAAAACTTTTTAACGAAGACGTATTACACAAAACAAAATGGACGAAACGTGTGATAGACCCTTTTTAACAAACCGTACATTTATATTCGCTTGATATTTTATTTATATTTCAATTACAAACTAATTCGGGCAATCAATTTATTTTTACAAAAAATAAAATAACGTTCTTCATAATTCGCTTCACTCTACACCTATTGTTACATGTAAACCTTTAACTGTCATACTTACAAAGTTATAAATACTCTTGCTTTTATTTAATTACGGTTTACGCAGATTAACATTTACAGCGGCGATTGAATTTTGAATTTTACGAAATTCTCGCAGCAGAATTTTTACGTCGGTGCATACGTTGCCGGATAAATTGCCAAGCGAATATGTCTACGGTCTACTACGGTTTAAAAGAAAGCGTAATGCCCTGGCATTCATACCACTCTACGCCGGGCAGGCGATCCGTTTAAAAAAATTTTTTAATTAAATCCGGGCGAGCCACTCTTTCACGGACGCCTACATTTTTTTCGCAACAAATCTCGGGTTAGAACCGAGACGAGTGTGCCGTGGACCACCTCATTTACTTACAATTACCTACTTGAAGTCCTCGGCGAGCCGTCTCCGTATTTCTCTCGAAACAAATGTGGAAACAGGTTGAAAAGGAAATTTGCGCTCGAACGACCGTTTCCAGATCACATCCGCTTGTGTTAAGAGTTTACCCTTGAGTAAATGCGTGTTACATTCGAAGGGCGACAACCTTTCCTAGTTGGGGCTGCTTTCTTTTACCTTAGATAGGTGCTCAAATTGCACGCAATTACTCCTACGTAACGCTCAATGTACACCCATGTACATTTTAATGCGTGTAAATGTCATTCAAAGAACTGGATACATCCTTTTGCAGAAACTTGCACTTTTTTTTAATACCGTACTTAAAGTTACTATCCATTTTTTTTTCTATACCAGTAATATCAAAGTAATTAGAACAAACCAGGTGCAGACACGTTAAAATCTGCAATTTATATTTGGGCATACAGAGCTGCTCCGTGGTAAGCGTAACCAAACTTTTGACCCGCGGTTGCACCGAGGGAGAGAGGCACACGTGAGAAGAAACTTCTACATGGTGTTAGGCCACCCACGTGTGTCCATGATAGTGGACATGTATTTATCAGTGTGGTATTCGAGTGAGATTGTAGAAACATAGAAAACAGTGTAGAGATAAAAAGGAATAGAACGAGAATCGATTCGAGGGGTCGGTCAAATATTTAAGCCGACGGGAAATGGTTTTGACGTTTTAACAAAAGACTCAATTTTCTCGAAACAGATTTGCATCGTCCTTTGTGACGTCTCGCGCGCCGTGGTCACCGCGAGTCGACCGACGCTCATATGGCCTTTTGTATAACGTCGCCGCGTGAAACGAATTGATCAAGTGCAATTTCATAAACTGGAACGCATCCACCGCGAGAATTTATATGAGAAATCATCACGGGAAACGTACGAAGGATAGAAACTATTCGCATAGTCCAACCGATAGTATTTCCACCGAAGGATATTTGGAAAAAAAAACAGCTGACTCGACGATCTCCGAGACTTCCGTTTCTCCGAAGAAAGAGTGGCATCATCTCGGGATCGAAGATGGTAGCAGAAAAAGGGGGAACAGCTAAGCGAACCAGTGGCGAAGAAAAGGCTCAAGGACGTCAGACGTTGGACAATAATCGTTCGTCTACAGTCTAGGCCGTCGGCGACACTCGGCTTCATTATCGTCGTTATCGTTAATCCCAGGGAAGCAACTTTTTATTCCGGCCGCGCAACTCTTCCTTTCGCTTCTGTTCCGTCCCGTTTCATTCCGTTACGTTTCTCCAGCCCCTTTGCCTCAGCCTCTCTCCGCGTAATCGCCTTTTCCTTGTAATTAAATTCTTCATAGTCCCGCTCGGACGATAAAAAGAACCGAGGCCAACAATTCGGCGTATCCGCTGCGCTTTTTCATAAAAGTTCCGCACTTAGATGAATGATGACAAAATTATACGCATTCTATTTCTTCTAACTGTACTAAATATGTATAAAAATAATTCACACGAATTGCATATTGTTTCCTTTCTTCATTGTATACATACGTGTAAAGAAAATAATCTTTGAAATGCATGACAAATAAAATGTGTATAGATCTTCGAACTTTTCATAAAGAGTATTTTTAAAAAATTGAACGTGTAGGTCCACGATACAAAACAGTGAAATAATATATTTAACTTCACTATACTTAAAAAGTAAAATGAATATGTGCATCTTAAGTGCATTTTGTACGCTTCTCGCATAAAATTCTGCTCATCACGGACGGTATCCACGGAGACGGCAACGAAAAAATTATCGAGTGGAGCGTTACGCCTTTTCACCTCACAAGCCCACTCAGTGGATGATCGAGTTGAGTACTCTGAATTTTCCTATCGGAGATGAGTTGATTAACACGATGATTCAGACGACAGTTGGCGGTTTTCAATTTACATTAAATCGCCCGTCAATCCTCTCGTCGTGAGTTAAATATTTTATTGGAACGTCCGGACGGTTTTTATTAATCCTTTTACCTCGTAGCTCGAGAGTAGTTACAATTTGTCATTAAAACGATATGCCGATCGATCTGAGGATTGATAAAATAATTTATGCCTGTGAACACAATTTAAATATCCTTAAAAAAAGTTGCAATTTTATTCAAAATATACTTTGTTAAATATAAAGACTCAATTTACCTGACGTAAGGTATTACATCAAATTAGGTACATGGAGATGTCGATGGCAAAACGTAGATCATGAATTGCAATTAATTTTTTTCTATAAATTGTCCATGATTTCCCTAAACAATTCCAGCACTGATTGGTTTCACGTTCAGCTGCTGAAAATCACGAGC
>SHCU01000262.1:104397-124435 GCA_004307685.1 Ceratina australensis | reverse complement strand
GATTAAATTCAATTTGATTGCTATAAAATGTATGCATGTATTCATTTAAAAATTATCGAAAAATGGACAATTGATAATTAGAAAAATATAAAATAATTATTATATAGAGAAGTTCAGTAGATATTTGGAGAAAAAATCCTCGAGTGCAAAGGGTTAATATCATTCTGTTAAAAAACAAATGCTTCTCATGAAAAACTGAAGACTAGCCAGCCTGTGCGATCGATACAAATGATATATCTCCTCACATTATTTTATTCAGTTATTCTTCGTTATCTTTAAAGATGTTCTATTTAATATTCAAGTATTCTACCGGAAGTGCGAAGTTAAGCAACGCGAATTAAGATTCCTAATGCATATTCGATCACATAATATAAATAATTACATATGCATCGACGCTGATTTAAATGATTTTATATAAGAAACACGGTGACAGAATTATGGGATCCTGAGCCACGATTTGCATGTAGATATATTCGCGTAGGTTTCATTTATAACGGAGCATTAGAAGCAGTCCTTACTTTTTCATCCCTCGAGAGGAATTCCCACATCGGTATCGCGGATGCGGCGACGCTCAGGATATGACATCCGAGTATCAGGGCAACAGCAAGCGGCACAAAAGTTCTCAAGTTCCTCCTCATAATTGCCGTTTCACTTTGCTCGAGCGATCAACACCTTTCCCGTTGATCTAATAAAGAATCTCTCGAGTATCGATTATCAATTAACTAAGCACCTCTGTGCAAAGATTCTTCATCTACACATTCAGGCTTGACCGGTGTTCTCGTTCGAAAATTGATGCGCAGGAGCTTGATAAAGTTCACGTGGAGTCGAACGAGTCGAAACGATAAAACCATCCGCTCTCGTCGAACGATCTCTGGAAACTGGCTGGATTTTCTCCGTTGCTTCGTTATATGTATTGTTCGACGCCGCGTGCCAGTGACGTCTATCAGATCTCAGGCTCCCCACTGCTACTGACTTCGAACGTAGTCCGAACTTATTAATCGACTGAAATCGCTATCCTCTTATCGCCGATTCCAAATTCATGATTTTCTTCATTTCTTATGCTCGCACGTTTCGCATTTAAGTTTGATGTCCTTTGAGATCCGGTTTACCCGTCGGTAAACTCGTGGACTTCATTAATTTTTATATGATTCTAGGCTTTTGGTGTAAGCCGCAGAAACTTGTATCACGTAAACGACAACAACAACGCAGTGTTTGTTACCGCAACGTTCCTGGTAATCTCGAGCATCTCGCTGCACATTTAACAGTCACTCGGCTATTATGTCATTCAGATTCCACAAGGATAGGATCGTCTCGTGTCATCTACGAGAAATCAGTGTGAAATAAATTAATAATGGTCGTTCTCTCTATTCACTTTCTGATCTACGTATAAATAAAAGATAAGAATCGAGTTTCCTTCGCGATAGAAGTAAAAGTTCGAACCCGATAATTTTCCATTTAACTGTACCATAAGACGAATGACCGTATCTAAACGAGCGAGTACCTAAGTATTTTTTCCGATCACTGTAACATGCTCTGGTCCTGACTTTTCACAGTTACAAGCGTGTCACGCTGGTCGATTAAACGTGAGAAGCGATTTGCTCGCGAACGAACTTCTTTAGAAGAATCGAACGGAATCGAACGTACGCCGCGTTACACGCGAACAGAGTGATTCGTCCGACCAAGTGTGTCGTTCTACTTTCCAAGGCGATCGATCAGCCGGTGTACGCGGTCGATACCTGTATGTTTACGGACTTTCTGCGACTTTGATCCATGAAAGTCTCGGAATGTAATTTACACGGTACGTTTTGTAGAGCACCGTGAAGATATGTAAACTGGGTCAAGGAGTTCTATAATATACCCTGCACGATTTTTAGTACGATTAGTCAGTATCGTTTTTCAACTCGACACGGTCAGTGGTAAAATCTGAAATAAATACTGTAACAGTACATCAAGTACAAATAATAATAGCCAATGTTTCATGAGAATTTAACTGATCTCCGCCCTCGCATTATTACCATAAATCCTTCGCATCAAATACTTTGTCGTTTCACAAAGTTTTTTAGCTCTGAATTCCTGAAGGTCAAAAAAAGTTTGCGAGTTATGCTAAAATGTAAACAGAAGCCTGAGACGAGGGTATCGTTTTACGTCGATTAAAAACAGAGGCTATTAAAAACCTCTCCTCGGTGACGGAACATGGAGAATGAAATTCGTGGATCGGAAACGCGACGGGGAAAAGGGTAGTGGAAATCGTTTCCGCTTTTCATTCGCTACAACCTCATCCGACATCGAGAGAATAAATTCACGGCGCGGAATTCGTTCCGGTCGACGTAATAATAGTGTTGCCGGATGCCCGGCGAACAAGTTTTGCTGACGCCGCCGTCGTATAATTCCACGTTACAAAAAAAAACGAACGTCGAAATAACTCGTTACACGCGTCGCGATTTTACGCCGATGATTTTAACCGTTAAGTTCACGTCTGACGTATCACGGAATATGTAATGCGGATTTAGGGCTATAAAAATAGTTGGCCACTGACGTTCTCGAATGTCATCGGGATTTCGACGAAACTAGAAAGTATCGTCCCCGCTGCACAGAGGACCTACCCGGGTTACTTGAACCCGATCGCACGTTTCAACGTTCTATCATATTAGAATCGTTTAAGCAAGTTACGACTCGGCGGCGTCTCGGCGAGGATGATTATGTATGCGAGAAACTTTTGGCGCGTGGAATGACGCGAGAACGCGCTGGCGCCAGCGAGGAATCCAGGACCCACTGCCTGCGGAACAATCCTATAGAATTGATTAACGAGTGTCGGTGTATAACTGAAAATTCCTTAAGTTCGCCACGTCGTCTTGGTATGGCAATTTGTTAAAGAGTGAGTCGAATTTATCAAGCCGGAACCTTGCTCGACGTCTGGTTATACATACTTTTTCTTTTTTTTTTACGAGGATACCCTATTCGGCCTTTGAAGGTTGTATCGCGGTATACGCGCGATAAATTATATTCAAACGTGTGTATCAAAACAGTCGGAGGTTGCACTCACCAAAATTTACGATTCTATCGTTTAGAACTTCTTTACGTGTATTTCTTTTGTTTGTAGGTTCCGAGCCCTTCGTATGTAAATCTCACGGCTCGTAGTACATATGTGCATCTCTCTAAATATAACGATGACGTCACCCGGTGACGTCAGCGGTATGAAGCAACGTTTCCTTCGGCTCGTAGCAAAAATCCATGCCTCTGCGAACTATTCAGATATTGTTTACGATTTTAAATTACTTGTTTTCCCCCCGAGAAATAAAGTATTCATCTAAGCGTTCATTCAATGCGATTGTAGCTTATCTGTAAAAGAAATTGTATTCCTGACGTCACACGCGCATTATGAATCATCACTCAACATGTAAATAGCATTACGATTACACGTAATTTTCGTTCATAAACAGTTAACAAGGTTCTGCTTCTCCAAAAGTCTTGGGAAGAGGAACTCACTTAAAAATACAGTACGATCGCAGCTTATCTGTAAAAGATAATAAGCGTACCGAATAAGTAATTAGTTTTCCAAGACCGACTAGAAAAATAATTAATTATTACCCCTGATATTTCGTATTGCAATTAATATATTTTCTTCCTGACGTCACATACTCATCATGAATCATCATTAGACGCTTCCATGCATAAAGGAATTGATCGTAAAACGTATTTGACCGTCTCGATACATGTACAAGACGCCCGAAACGCGATGCGTCATTCCATGATAGCTAACTACAAAACTTAAACACAATTAATTATGCATGCTTATTGTCAGTCGTAAAACTGTATCAATGTTTATACACGTACACGGTTCGTGCCACCGTAGGCACACAACCTTACGAAACTCTGCAAATACCAGCGTGTATCGCTACAGTTAAATTGTCATATCAACGTTCATTTTTGTAGCATAAATAAGGAAACCGTTTCATCCTTCTCGCACGCGACAAACAAGCAATTACATCTAACCTGACGCGCAGGAATTAAACGAACATTCACAAGAAACGAATTCGAAATTGATCATTTGTATCTATCAATAAAATCGAATCGAGGAAAAGGCGGGCTATCGTGCATACGCGAGGGCGCATCGTATCGTGTAAGTATACGTAGTACACTGCCGCTCAAAAGTGTATGGACACTTCCTTAATTCTTATAACTACCTGAAAAAAGTTATATCTTTGGTAAATTTCATTATCATGTATGTATTCCGGTTCGTACAGTGTTGGAGAACATATTTTAACCCTTTGCACTCCGCTGTCCCCTCTCATGGGTCATTTAAGTTTACTATCGATTATTATTATTGACAGGGAATTAAGTTATTTCAGCGCAACTTTTTGAGACATGCATGTTTGCCTGAAGGTTTCTCTTGAAATAACTGAGTAGTTGATAACGTACAGAATCCTCCGGAGTGCAAAGGATTAATAATAATTTATTAAATATCTCACCGAGAATGATAAAAAATAATTGTATCTTCTTCTCATCTACACCGCCGCGTTTATGTCGTCGTGGCATTCCGGCTATTAGCTGTGTCATTGTTTCACTCAGATTCTAAGATTTCCCACAAATGTTTTTCAGGTTTGGGACATCGTTTTCGGACGTGATCCCATAGTTTTTCTATGGGATTCAAATCGGCTGGCGACGCGGTACTAAATTATTAATTTAGTACTGTTAGAGTACATTACATACATATTAGAATTCAGCAACAAATATGGTTTAACCCTTTGACTTGCAACGACGTCTGGGAGGTGTTATTCACTTTAAGTCAAATTCGTACGAATTCCGTTCTCTTCGTAAGTGTTAATGGTAAGGTTTATCCGAGAACGAGTTACTGAAATCACGTTTTAACCCTTTAACTTACAAGTAAAACAAAATTTGTACGAATTTCACTTAAAGCGAATGACATCCCCCAGACGTGATTGTAAGTCAAAGGGTTAATGTGATTGTGAGATAAAGTGTTAATAGTAAGGTTTATCCTTGTTTACTGAAATCACCTTTTAACCCTTTAACTTACAAGTAAAACGGAATTTGTACGAATTTCACTTAAAGCGAATGACATCCCCCAGACGTGATTGTAAGTCAAAGGGTTAATAATAAGAGTATACATTGTATATCAGAAACTTCGTGAACATGGTAAGTGTCCAGATACTTTTGAGCGGCAGTGTATACGCGCGAGAGTACTTACTTACTTACTTATATACGTAGCGCACACGAGGAAGAGACCCGGGCGAGGGAAACGGCGGGGAGGAGTAGGAGGAGTAGGAGCGGTGGCGGCGGCGGCGGAGGGAAATCGCGTCGGCCATTTTGATCGTGACGCGCAGCGCAGAAGTCCTGGTCTCCACCAGTGACGAAGCCACTGGAGTTTTGACGTGGCTGCTACGTACCTGCCCGTTTGCCCACTCCGATTGCAGCAAAGTTGGTGACGAGAAATACGTAACTGGTAAGTACCCAGCTGGAGAATAATAACAACCGGGCATGGACCACCGCGGTCACGGCGCGTCGAAAATATCGGCGAAACCGCTGCGGTTCGAACCCGCACGGCGGCGACTACGCCAGTTTTACGTCTGCTGTGGAATATACCGTGAAATATGGCGCCTTTCGGGAGAACTGCGGATTTCGTGAAAAGGGCAACGGGGGTTACGTGACCGATATCCCCGACGGCCCGTACTGATCGCACGGTAACAGTGACACGCTGTTCTACAGTCCGTTACAAACCCCGTCGGGCACCGTTTCACCTTTAACCCGTCGTTCCTGGCCCTTCGATCGTGCACGAAACGCATCTCAAAGTGTTTATTGTTCTCGTAGTATTTTTAGATCTGCTTATGTAAATGACGCAGTAACACCGCCGATCGCTGGCCAGCGGGAAATTTAAATGTCAACCACGCGACGATGTTACTTCAATAGGATTTGTTCGCGTTCCCTCCAGGATCTTATTATCACCTGACGACCTTCTTGTTACATTATTATAATATTGTTTTTTCTTATTATCGTAGGGTGTGAGGTTCCCAGGCTATGGAAAGTATGGTTGAGGAAAATGGATCAGCTGTTGACCCGTTATCTACCGGCTCCCAAGGTGGTGGTGATGCTGCGCCAGCGATAGCCACATCGGTACAATCTCTCAGTAGAACACAGCAGCAAACTCATCATCTGGTAACTTCCACCAGCATTGTGCAACTGACATTACCTACGTCAGGAGCAACACAGGTATACAGGAGTAACTCCTGTGTATCTATGTCTGATATCATTTATTTGTCTGTCTACCCTTTTTATTTCAGAGCATGCGTACGTCGCTGTTTATTTACCGCTTTTAATTATAGGTACCGGTCGAATAGGTAAACCCTGTGTGCGTATATTAAATCTTGCATAATGCTGGTTCCAATCGAGAAACTATCGTGATTCGCCGTTTAGTTGCTCTCTTTTACTTTCGTTCACGCGACGAATCTCATGTTCAGTTTACGGTCTTCTTGTTTTATAGATACTCGCATATGCATGATGTATCCTATTGTTACATATAATAAATATTCATGCCCATTTATTATTTAATTGTTACTCTGTTCGTAACGAGTTTATTTATTGCTGCAGGTACAGTCTGTCATACAGCCCAATCAGCAGTCAGTTATTCAGACAGCGACCAACGTTCAGCCTGTTGCTATTTCCAAAGGAAATGTCATTCTTGTTAGCAACAAACCCAATTCTGTTATACAAACAGCCCAAGCCAGTTTGCAGACGCTACAGGTAAATTGAATATTAAGAGGTAACAGTGAGTCGAATGAATAACGAATAAACATTGTATATATTGTAACAGGTAGTTGAGACTGGTAGCGATGACAGCTTCTCAGATTCCGAAGAGTCTTCGGAGCAGAGAGGAGGCATCCTTACCAGAAGACCTTCTTACAAGAAAATTCTCAACGACCTCGGCGGTGGCGAAATCACAGGTACGATTAAACCGCAGCGGTATCGTTAGTACGTGTACTACAATTTGTTCAAAGATAAATCCTAAGTTTGACGATTCTCAGGCAATCGATAGAGTGCATGTCAGTTCATACAATCATTGTTGCAAATCGCGTTCTCTGCAAGATTATTAAAACTGACTTGTCGAAGTTGAATCATTTTATAAATCTCTATCGTCCATCCACGGGAATAAACGGTATAACGAACACAACATTTTTAATTTATGTACGCCAGAACTGTGAATGCCATACCAAGCTTAGGATGTAAACGGATCGACAAGATTGAATCTGAGAAAGTGCAATGAACTCTCCTCTAACTTATACGTGAAGTTAATTCGATCGAAAGCCCACGTAGTACTAATAACACGAATTAGAAATAGTTGTAGGTTGCAAAGGTCAATGTTACACACGGTCAGTTCTTATCTGCCCTTTTGATCTATTTCCTTTTTGTATGAGCTGACTGCACAGCGTTTTGACAGAAGTATCTAGCCACTTGAGCAGCCAGAAAGGAAATAGCATGAGTGATATTTGAATCTCGTTCCTCCTTGTAAAACACACCGTTACACTTTCTGGATGCGAGATCCTTCTCTGTGTATTATGGACTACTAACTGGACGAAAGATATTTTAGTTCTCTGGTATTACTCCTTGGCCACGCGAAGAGTCGTACTCTGAGAATTATCGAAGGCCATTTGAATTTGATCAGTCGAAACGAATACACCGATAACAACTCTGTTATAATGAGGGGTTGTGTGCTAATCCGGTGTTACAGACGGTCGATTGCCCCCCCTAGAATCATCTTCTGAGTGTGATTCTAATGTGGACAGCGAAGTGTCTTCCCACTCGCTTCATTATCAGACAGGTTGGTTATTTTTTCTTCACATCTTTCCTACAACCCTCGTTTTAACTCTCGACCTTCTATTTAAGTAATAAACGATGTTAGAGGAACCGTTTGAAGCACTTTAGACATTCGATACCCTTGTAAATTATTGCCTGTATATGGTATCTCGTATCATGTCTGCTTGGTGTGGCATCCTTGCTTCGAGGGGTTTTCGAGTCTCTTTGTATATATTAATTGTACACGCGTAGAAATGAAAAAGGCGTCGTCATGCTCGAGACGTTCGATTCACAAAAGATCATCCTTTGCACTCGAAGGTGACTCACCGTTAATCAATTTGTATGCAAGAGATTCACCAAATATTTGCGGAGAAATTCTTCGAGCGCAAAGGTTTACAACTGTTATTTCTAATGATAAATTTGTTGCGATTCATCACTAATTTATGCGACGATTTACAGTAATTCCTGGCGGCACGATCCAGATCGCGACGCAAGCTGATGGTGTCCAAGGGCTTCACACGCTTACCATGAGTAACGCGGCGACAGCAGGTGGAGCTATTGTACAGTATACACCGGGCCAAGATACACAATTTTTTGTTCCAGGTGCGCGTTTTTTCATAGTTTTTTAACAATTTACTTCGAACTGGGTATCAATTGTTTTTTTATAATTCTTTTATACGTTAGTCTTTATCAGTTAAGCGATATTGATTATCAGCAAAATAATTACAAATTTGGGGAATACAGTCTCTGGCAATGTTCCAGCTTATACAGGGCACACCGTTGTAGTAGAAGATGCGGCGAGAAAAAGAGAATTAAGGTTGCTTAAAAATAGGTAGGTTCGAAGGAAAACTATGCAGTCCGACAGTAAATCGTAGCCACCTCTTATTGGTGTGAGTTATTATTTTTAAATCTTCTTATTGAACTTGAATTTTCCTAGGGAAAACTCATGCTAGCAAGAGTTGGCTGTAACTCGATGTTAAACCCTGTAGAACTATTCGAACAGATTCGAGGTATAATTTTTGCGTTGCAGACAAGCGGCCCGGGAGTGCAGGAGGAAAAAAAAGGAGTACATAAAATGTCTCGAGAATCGGGTCGCGATACTCGAGAACAGGAATCAGACGTTAATCGAGGAGCTGAAGTCGCTGAAACAGCTATGCGTACCAAAAACTGACTGAGGTTGGTGCTTATTAACGTTGGAGTACTCTATGGAAACTATTAACACGCTAAAAAAACCTGTACATGTCTTCTTTGTGTACATTATCCTAAATGTTGTTAGATAAGCAAACGGTGATGTACATGCATTCTTATAAATAAGTGTTTCTGTAACATACTGTATTTATGATGAGACGGTGAGAGGAGTTAGGGGGAAAAAAGCGCGAATCATAAAGGCTTGTGAAACTTGCTGTTACTAAAGCGAGAAGCCAAAGGTATCACACGTCGGGTAACAGTAACAGAGTGGAAGCAAAAACTTGTAGGCAATATTCTGGAGGTCAATCTATATTTTCGATAATAAACTTAATCGATCGGCGGTCGCATTCGAGACATGTATTACGATTAAAACGAGAGTACGGGGAATGTTATCACGTTTATAGGGCATACTCATTTAGATTACAGATCGACGGAATGGTATATAATATCGTTTCCACATTACGGACACTATACGATAATTTTCATCGTAATTTGAACGCGAAAAAAAGAGTTTCAAAAGAATCACGGGAGTACGTTTAGTAGTCAATTTATAATTAAAAAATAACTGATCGCTGACACACGAACCGCCTTATACACAATATTTGCTAACGTAATTTAGAAACTAGATACCGCTAGCTGTGAGTTAAAGGTCACATAGTTTCTGCGTAAAAAAGAAAAAAAAATGAAATGAGCATAGTTGTTAGATAACAATGTCTATATAGTTTTTTTCCAATATATCTTTATTCTTTTATACTAGTGGGAGGAGAGTGAGTGAGCGCTGAAAAGAATTGTACGACCTTAGAGGTTTTTAAAGCTTGAACGAAGATGTAAATAGGAGATAGATCGAAATTTTCCTGGATTCATTGTAGTAACTAGTCGTACATAACACAGGATGTTCGTTATCGAGGGAAAAATTTCTAAGCTCATCAACAAAATTCGATGCTTTTAGTTATGCATTAAAAATAAGTCGAATGCAAACAGTGGCAAAATTCTAAATGTATGCTTTCTACCGATTGCTGTTGTATTTTGGGGGGATCGTTCCCAAAATATAACATCTGCCCAAGCATCGAATTAGACTCGATGCCACGAGTAGATTAAATTTTAATGGATAAAACGAGATGCTTCAAGTTTTTCCCAGCAACGAGTCCTGTATAATTATATAACGTAGACATATACGGTAATGACTATGTGCGACGAGGAAGCAGTGGGTCGAAATGCTCTTTCATCTGGTTTTACTTTCTATTCTTAATAAGATGCCTGATACGCGAGAAGCTAAAAGTGAACATGTAAAATATGAATGTAATATACGATATATATATATATCTTTCTTTCTCTCTCTCTCTCTCTCTATATATATATATATATATCTGGAGTGCCTTGAAGATTTCTGTATGTAACACGCGGCGCGTCAACGTGCGCCGGTCACACACAAATGTAATTGTACGTATTTACATTTAGGCGAAATATGGGTACATACAATATTTTTAAACTATATAATTATGTTATATCCTGTTCCGCGAGACGGTTACGTTAACGACGTATTGAATGTTTATTCAAATATGTTCTCATATTTTCTATAAATTAAATAAAACCGTCGAGTTACTGTAATATCGCGTACGGTGTACTGTAAACCATATTCATACGCTCTATGGGAGAGTAGAAGAGTCTATCGCCAGCAATCAAATAACGCGTCACTCCGATTAATGTTCGCACCCGTTGAAAAAGTTAAACGAATTCTCTCAATACTGGACCGAGCCATTTCATATTATTTGGTACGTTCGACGCTGAAATGTACGCATTCCAGAAATATCAAACATCTTTTTTGAAACTGGCTGAAAATGATCGTAAACTTTCGAACGTGCCAATTAATAAGTTCGGTCGAATATTAAGAAAGCAAGTGATTGAGTTTTGAAATGGCTACGAATATCGATGGAAGCGATGTGTGATTCTCGTTGCGAAATTGTTTCAATGTCTGTCATATATGTTTACTGCTATAAAAAAAAAAGAAAAATAATATGATTATTCTGCGATGCATTTTTTTTTTTCATACAAGCACCGATTTGTGCGTAGCATAGTACGATGAATTACTAGGCTGTTAGGAAAGAGAATATAATTTCACCTAGAAAGACAAATCCAGTTTGATCGTTCGATTCAGAATCAATTACGAGAAGATGAAGATACGAGAAAATGTTTCACGGTTGTTAAATAATTTGTATAAAAAGTGTATGCTTATTTTCATACTGCTTGTACACACGTCTACCTTTTGTATGAATAATACATATTTTTTTAGTAAACACTACTTTGATCGAATAGGTTCTCTGTGTACGATACGTGATTCTTTAAATGATTTGGCTGTAGAGAATAATCACGAGTGTACTATCTTCTCGCGCACTTAATGTTTGTAATTTAAACAGTTTTAACAGATGGAAAAGTAGATTGTTCTTCGATTATCTTAGGCGATACAAGCCTGAAGGTACATACTCGTGGCGTTTACAAAACTGGTGATACTTTTCTTCGTTGTAAGATTCTTTTCTTTAACGGATCTCTAAATTTAATTTAGACGATGCATAGCTTCACGTTTGTATCTCTACCTTGTTAATTATATGTATGTAAATTTTGATTGCTGCCGCACTTATAACATGAAACATTGTACATAGGTAATATATGTATTTTTACATATCACACGTGTTTAAAAAGAATATATAGCTGAGAAACCTCTTTATCTGATAAATAATATCTCTGCTAAGAAGGATGTAGGAGAGAGGGACCTGGGGGTAGATGCAAAACAATCAGGATAGATATTTAGTAAATATGAAATTGTTTATTCGACATTTATCATTCTATATTTTCATACTGGATTTCAAACTGTTGCTGCAGTTCACTGTTCTCTTACCTTAAACAAACGAATAAGATTAGAAAATACATGTTCCCTAAAAATGCTATTTATTTTTATTGTAAGCTTGAAACTCAGTTGGTAGTGCATGTTAAGAAATAATCACTGGTTCATAAGGTTGTGGTAAGAATTTGTCATCATATTTTAATTTTAATGTTATAGTTTCCAAAGAAAATTAACTATTATACTGACCAGAACGTAAAATATAGTAGTCCACACAGTTGTATCAGTGCTCTGATTGGTCAGGGATTTTTGTTAATAACTCTTAAAATGAAAAAGTTGTTCACAATCATTTTAGGAACCATCTATTTAATTATTCTATACTACTTTTGGGATATCCTGTAAAGTTGTTTTACTTTCTTGCGCCAAGGTATCTGAAAGTAAAAACAATGAGTTAAATATTGATAAAACTGAAACTATTGAGACATCATTGAGAATCTTATTCAGTTGGTAGTGCATGTTAAAAATTAATCACTGGTTCATAAGAATGTGGTAAGAATTTGTCATCATATTCTAATTTGAACGTCATGATTTATAAAGCAAATAGACATTATACTGACCACAATTGCACTTTCCTGATGACTCTCATGCAAGGACTACTGAAAATCAAATCAATGAATTAAATACTGACAAAACTGAGATTATTAAGAGATCGTTTGGAGTATGATTCAGTTGGTAGTGCATGTATATATAATTAATCAGGAATCATGTAAACGGTAAATGAGTCATCATATTGAATTATTTGATTACATTGCATGGATCACAAGATGTAGAGATGCAGTTTACATTTCATGATTAAATATACTTACCTATTATTCATTCATATATATTTCTTAGCTTAACTTCAATGCATGCATGCTTCAGGTACACTGAACAATTTATCCTTCCTCTTCTCTGAATAAGAATTATTACACATTATAACGGTGAAAAGACAATTATCATAGAACTTGTAAAATTATTATGAAACATTCGAGAGATAGAAGATGAATTACATAAAACAATGGCACATAAAGAGAATCATGGAATTCAGAGAATTATAAAATATTGTGTTTAACTATTCGACAGATCAAAGATAAATGAAATGAAATGCAATCACGTAGAAATATTAAACCGTTGCACATGATGTTTTCAGATTACGAAACTCTGACGAAAACAATACCAAAAACAATGGTATAAAGTTGCAAACATACCTTAATTTGTTTCTCATAAAATTCAGTTACGACACGTTCAAATACCACAAGTAATCAACAATAAAACCTCAATCTTCCTCTGTTTCAAGTTAGCGCACGTTCATTCATGTTATCGCACTCATGATTAACAAATAAATCTGGACCGACGTTCTGCACGATCTCATATAAATGCACGTCACTACTAGAAAGAAAAAAGATATATATATATTAATACCATTTATTTATAATTAACAGACACCAGATTTTATGCAGTTATTTAAGTATATTAAACAATTGATTTAATATCCAAAGTCACAGAAAATATTGAACGTGGAACAGAAATTACGATGCTTAAAATGCAATAGAAATTCTTCCTTGGATTTCATGTTCTACATTACAAAATTTATTTTGCATAAAGATCCGGAGTCTAATAATTAACTGAACCCTGATCGTACTAATTAAAATACTGTTGAATGAAAAAATACCTGAATTATCCATGCTTAAAACACGTGTGCTCACGGCAACGTAATGGCCGCTCGTGGGATAAGCGCCGACGCCATGCGTCGTAAGGTCATGTGGTACGGATGCCACGTGACCGTATTGCACATGCGTCCTGTGCACGCGTAAAGTGCAGCGCGATCTGCAGTTAATTTCTAACGTGTATTTACTTCCGACAAAGAAATGTCAAAGGTTAGATATAAATCGCAATTCTAATCGCGCAGTGACAGTGTAAAAACGAAGGTGTGTATTGTTTTTTCAATTACGTATAAAATTGTATATCTGTTAAATTCTCCATTCGAAGTAAAAGGCAATTTTTTGGTCGAATAATTATCTGATACTGACGAGAGATAATTGATACGATTAATGACATTTGTCGAGGCAATTTACCTTGTTCTATTTTTGGTTAAAATGATCTATTTATCATGTTGTATTTTGGAATTTGCAGCAAAATTGATGATCTAAATAATAATGCTTATGATTATTGGGTCGTCAAGGATGAAATCTGTAACTGATCAAGGAACTCTGCTTCTTCTTCTACAAATTTTAGCTCTGGAGTTTCAAGAATAAACTTTGTTAGTTATCAACCTTTGCCCTTTTTCTACGAATAAAATTTATTATATTTGCCTGTTTTTCTACAAATTTCATCCTTAATAACTCAGTGATATCTTAAAACATATGCAATTACGTATTTCATTAACTACAAATTTGACTTTAAAGAAAATTGAAAATATAATTACAATTAAGCAGTATTTACGTTATTCAGAATTCAGGCTTTGATATCATTTTAATATGACATAACTTGCGTGTATCCGCTTACTCAGTTTACAATGCGTATTATCATTTGTGTCAAAGTTCACATACCAATCTTATCACCTTCTTCAAATTTACTTCCTTGTTTCATTCTCCAGTAGCACATACATACCACACACACGAGTAATAAGATAATGTAACATAACTAACCAAATATTACCTAAACATTTTTATTTGCAGCGATTAATGACTCGGAGTTAATTCAAAGAGTTACCATATCCACTAATCGGGTAACTCTAAAATAAACAAATCATCGAAAATGCTTGAAAGGACAACGCGATACTGCGACTACGCCGATACCCTGCCCCTGTTGCTGCTACCAAAACTAAAAGAGATCAAGAAACATGAATTCATTTTTGAAAACGGTCAATTCGATGACGAACAAAAGAAGTGGACTCGTCAGAGAGTCCCTTCAGAAACTATTAAACACCAGCGTGATGGAGATGCAAAGCGCTCCAGGTATAGAGGAGAATGGAACAATCGGCAACTGCGATGAGAGTATGAGCCTCTGCTCGGTTTTAGAAGCGATTTTTCTCCATGGATTGAAAGACAGCCTCTTGAATCGAGTCACGGAAGCATTGAGCGGCCCGGACTTCGACGCGGTCCCTCAGCCAAGCTTCTGGGGCCCTTTGCTCGTGTTCTCTCACAGGCAGATCATAGATCATATCCAAGGTCTGAGCCAGCTTACCACCGAAGTGGGTTACTGCAGAGCTTGGATAAGATTAGCTCTGAACGAAGGCCTGTTAGCCAGCTACCTGTGCTCTATACGTAGGGACAACTCCGCGTTGAAACCTTACTACAATAAATCGGCATTTATCAGAGACAGCGACTACGTAGAAGTGGCGCAACGGTTGATAGAGAGTTTAGATCACGTCCATTTCCAGCTGGCTTGTAATACCAGTTTGTTAAACTTCTGGTCGACCACACCTCTGTTGCTAGCTGGAATATGGTCGCCACCGATGAAGTCCTGTCCTGTTTTCAGTGCGGTTGATATCGCTAAGACTATAACCACGGTGGTAACGGATGGAGAGAATCTCGACGAGGTGGAAACTGCCAGCTCTATAGGTAGCCTGAGTTCTTTCAACTCCTCGCAGTTTGGTCTCAATAATATAACGGAGGACGAAGCTTTGAAAATGATATTGGCTAATAAGAAATCGAACAATGTCGAACAGAGGATAATGAATAACATATCCAGAGATACTCCTCCTCTGAAAAAGCTTGAGATAACAGAGGAACAGGATGAACAACAAGAAGGCGAGGGCAGAAGTACTGATAATAATAGCCCGAGAAATATTCACGTGGATGCTAAAATTCAGGATACTTCTGAATTGGAAAATATCGTATCACAGGCTGCTAATGGACCATTGAGAGAAGAAGAGAATAACGACTCTCGGCAGGAGGTAGCAGCGGGTACAGTTGGTGGTAACTCGTTGATCGGGAAAGTGGGCTGGTCCACGTCTTTCGAGGATTATGAATCCTCTTTAACTGCCTCTATTTCCACTTCCCGAAACTCAGCTGCGGATACATCTCGTACACCGACCACAGCCGATGGGCCGACTTATGACGCGATTATTCAGAGTTATCATAACGCTGGGAGCTCCTCCATACCAGATCTGCAGGAGTTCTTGAAGAAATATCCGAAGAAGGAGGAAACTGATGAAACTAAAACTCAAGTAGACAATAAAGTAAGTTTAATTGATGCGACATTGGGATTTTACACCTCGATTAAGTAGAAGTTACCTTTTATACGTCATTTTAATCTAATTAATTTCAGATTGAAATAAACTTCGACGAGCAGGTTGGCCAGATTTCCAGAGAGAAAGGCTTGGACGTTCAGAACTACAGCTGCCTCGACTGCGGCCACACGATCGGTATGACCTTCTCAAAGGCCTATGTCTGTTCCTTCTCCAGTAATTACTACTGCTCCGACTGCATGTCTCCAAACGAGTATCTAATCCCTGCGAGGATTATTCACAACTGGGAGCTGAGGCACTGTCCAGTTTCAAACAAAGCTGCCGCCTACTTAGAGAATTGTCCGAAGCTTCTGGACTTGAAATTGTTGAACCCAAAGATTTATACCGTCGTGGACACTATGGCTCAGCTGCAGTCATTGAGGATACAGTTAAACCTGTTGAGAGCTTATTTATTTACTTGTCGCGAGCCGATAATAGAGTCCCTGCAGAAGAAAGTTGCGCCGAAAGATTATCTCTACGAGCATATCCATCAATACTCCGTCTCGGATTTGTTTGACATACCCAGCGGAGCCCTGACGCAGCAACTGCAAAAGGTTGTGCAATTCGCTAGAAGCCATGTCATCAGCTGCTGGCTGTGCAGCCAGAAAGGCTTCATATGTGAGATTTGCAATAATCCGAAGGTCATCTACCCCTTTGACGTAGAAACAACATACAGGGTTAGTTTAATTATGAGATGTTACAATTATATTTTATTCCATCTTCGAAACGTATTAATTACCGCCTTTTCCTGTTAGTGTGGAGCTTGCAACGCAGTATTTCACTCGGATTGCTTGAATGCCAGCAAGCCTTGTCCGAAGTGCGAAAGAAGGCGCAAGAGGATGGACCTCCCGTTGCTGGACGTTGGATGTACATAATTATCGAAGCTAGCAAACAAGTACATATTAATTTAAGAAGCTATGTACGAATATTAACGCTCACTTGTAAATAATAATTATCGTATCAGTTACCTTACGCAAATTTTGCTGTGTTCGATAACGCACCGTAAAGCGAAGTTGATCCGAATGATCTTCTCTTGTGTGTGAAAAATGAATCTGATTATAAATGATCGGGAACGATGGAATAGAAGGACAAGGCTGCGCGTAGAATATCTTCCTCCTAAATGTTTGCCACTGAACCAATACAATACGTGCAATACATCAATCAAGCTTTACAATCTTTCTAAACATCAGTCTTTCAATGGTAATTTGAATTTTTATTAAGAACTCTATGTATAAAAGATGTAGTAAAATATATTATATACAAATCGTTCACCGTTCGACTTTTTTGTATTGCATTCATTAATAATACTGTTGTTATAGAGTTTTAATAAAAACAAATACGCTTCGATTGTTGGTAATGTTCGCAATAAGCACGCAATATTGAGAATTCAGGTTTGCATATGCTGTCTCTTAAATATTATTTCCCTCGCTCAAGTTGAAGGAAATTTTTGATTCTTATGATCTTAATTTTTTGTGAATAGTAATGATTATTTCATCTTGTGCCCAGTCAGTATATTTGATATTTAAAGAACAGTTAAAACATCTGTTGTACTTTATATTAAATTCATTACAGTATATGCAAAAGTGATTCCTTCGCTGTAAACGACGTTGTATTAATCTTAAAAAGTTGTAGCTTAGATTATAACATTATATATCTCGTAGAGACTAGACTAGAATTTGTGTTTCTTTTTTTAAAAGAAAAAGAATGAANTCCATCTCTAGATTCTTTTTTAATTTTTCCACATACTTTCAATGATATACATAAAAGCCAGATCGCAGTTTCTTAGAAAAAATATAAGACTCAATTATCCGTCGTCGAGCTCAACTCGCAGGTTTCTTTGTACCATTGAAAGTATAACAGGCACACATTACATTTAAGACAGTTACTTACAAATAGATACCCCGTGCATGTTGTAAAATCTACTGTAATACAAGAATAATTTTTGTACAATTTATAAAAATTCTTGAGCATTAAAAGCTAGAAGCTATAAATTAATTTCAGTCTGTACAAAAATTGTAGATATCATTGTAAACCTCTGAAAATTATATATCTCATTATAAACTCTGTACGAAATCGTTTAAATATCTAGGCTCACGCTATGTGCTTATTCTCATAGTCGTTAAGAGAAATCAATTTACTACTATGTGCAACAAGTAAGTCCTTTGTTCGACTCCCGAAAAGAAGTACTATATGTTAACTAAATTCAAAAACTACTCGAAAGTTCATTAATATCAATTATATAAAAATCATTAAATTAAAATTAAATTAATCGAATCAACTATTAAGATATATTTAATATTATTAATTGTCAAATTACTTATTATTAACTTCAGCAGGAGTACCTAATATGTATAAATTAAGGAAACAGAGGCCCTCATCTGATCATAAGTTTAAAAAAAGGAATACAGAAATCAGTGCAACGTTTTTGGAAAATAGGCAGATGGTAATATCGGTGATTGCTTATCAGTAAAACCAGTCCTCCTCGATGCACCTTGAAAATTACCACTGCCTTTACCCTTGGTCCCATTATTAATTGCCATATTATTATTATTTTCAGTAGCTTGTGGTATAGAGGAGCCAGTCCCCCCTCCTACGTTTAATCCAGGTAATTTGTTTAAAGAATTGATACGCTCGAGAGGTGTGCTGGTGCTGGATATATGACCACCCTTATTGAAAGTCGATATACCTATCGTGCTGTCAATATTATTACCAACTGCTGTGGAACGTGCTGCTGTTATTGGACGGCTCGTTTGATTAATATTAGGATTTTGGGCAATGGTAGGATTCCTTAATCCAGATTGTACTGTAGTTATAGGTGCCGATGTACGCGTATCATACTTGTTTAACATATATTTGTTTGTTCTAGGTAATGTCAGCTGAATTGTCGACGGTACACTGATCGGGGGAGCTGCTGACGTGGTCACGTTCTGCAGCGGTGACTGACTATCTGCTAATCGTCGATTCAGCCAACTGATAACTGCAAGGTAAAAATTCAACAAATAATTAAATAAAATCCTTGTTGGGATTTCAATACTTTAAAGTCTTCTTCAGTTATAAATAAAGAGTATAGGAAACAAGGGTCGTCGTCATCCGCCAGTAAGACGCATAAACTCTATAAAATAAAAATGTACAGTGTCATGACAAGTGTCGTCTGTCAGTGGGACAGAAATATGTTTATAGAAGGGCAAAGAGAGGTCAGTTTGTTAATCTGTAAATTAATTTGCTCCAAGTTACGTTTGTATACAACATATAGGTTAACGCAAACAATGTTACCTTACGACAAACAGGGCTGATACCAGCATGGATCTCCACGTTAACTCTTAACTCCCGTTGCCGTTCCTCCTTGTGCTGCGGTTTCATGTAAACCCGTTGCACCTTCGTATACAATATCTCAACATTGTTCAACTGTAAACTGGAATCACCATTGCAACTGGAATTGTTCAGATAATTCATTGTACAGCCATTCGTCGATCACCGGCGACACCCGGTGCACTTGAAACAATAGTGAACGCACGTTTTCAGTCTCATTTGTCAATATATTTCCTCCGATTGAAAAATGTTTACAAGTTATATTTCAAATTTTCCACGAAACCTCCGTAAGCTCGTAGCGTCACGCGTTGCCACGGGTAGCGGCATCTGCCGGCCAGAGAGGCATCGGCGCAGTGATGGGCACAGAGCGCGATTTTTGGGGCGTGCGCAGTAAAGCTTACTAGCCATAACCCAGTAGCGTATTTACGATTTCCAATTGAAAGGTACCATTATATCCCGAATACGAAGACACGCTTCTATGCTTAACTCCTACGGAATTCGTTCATTTCTTATTAATAATTCGTTTATTTACTATCATCTGTTGTAAATCTACATAGATTTACATATATATTATTTATATTTATTATAGATTTACAAAAATGATGAGCTTCGAGTCACGTGACATCCCT
>SHCU01000262.1:69648-86856 GCA_004307685.1 Ceratina australensis | reverse complement strand
AAAGGTCCCATGGAACTACCTGGCTGCTAATTACTCAACGACCATTGGTCATAAGCGGATTATCTGCGACGGTACACGCCGACTCGGAGTCGAAAAACAACAAAACTTTAGAAACACGAAAATATATTGCAACTGTGAAAGACGGATAAGGGTGGAAAACTCGGATGTCTCTAACGGGACTGGTAATTTCTATATAATGGTCCCGTCGAACTGCTAGTAACAAATAGAAATGAAATTCAATGCCACGGTTAAAAATGTAATTTTTTAGAAAAACCCGGATGTCTCTAACGGGACTGGAGATTTTTAATATAATGGATAATACATCTGGATAATGGTCCGGTCGAACTACTAGAAACAAACGGATACAAAATTCAATGCCACGGTTGAAAATACAATTGTTAAAGAAATCCCGGATGTTTCTAACGAGCCTGGAGATTTGTAGTACAATGAATAATATATCTGGATAAATGTCCAATAAACTACCTGGCTGCTAATTACTCAAGGGCCGTTGGTCATAAGCGGATTATCTGCGACGGTACACGTCGACTCAGAGTCGAAAAAAATAATGTTTTACAAACACGAAAATATATTGTCGCTGTGAAAGACGGATTAAACTTTGTTCGAAGAAACTGCAAGAAACGACGTCATAAACGACGAAGAGTTATTATTTGGGACTCGATGATATGTTCCGGGACCCGCGCGGCTAAATTGTCCTTTGTCTCCGTGTCCTGATGTCTGGGCTTTCCCCAGGTACAAGGACTTTCCCTCGACTTTCTTTGTTAACTTTTAACGGGAACCTGGTTAATATATTGAAACTTTTGAAATCGTTGCCGAAAGAAACAATAAGAAGCATCGAAAATTCAAGCTAAAAATTATAAAAATTTAATTTCTCTGCTTCATATAAATCATTTAAAAATTGATACCCGAACGCGACGTTTTTATATTTAATTTTATCTAATTTTTGCTGATAGAATCACCCTTATGATAATTGACTCCGACAGTGACGCGACAAAAGAGACATTAATATTAATTTACTATTAGATAAATTGAAACGCGAAATATGTATTGTGAAAATTTTCTTTTGTAAAAGACACGGTGTATCTCAAGTATAAAATATTGATAGAATCGATCGCGAACTGATAATAGGACAAATTTTCTTTTGATTCTCCGAAGAATCAAATCAAAGAATATATATTGGAAATATCTATCGTCTAAATTGATTCGATTATCAATTATTACGAAATGGGAATTAACTTTAATTAAAGTATTCGGTGTGTTAACATTTTATTATATGCACTGCTTTAACAAGTCAAAAACTCGGTTACTCTTTCATATTTCTTTTCTAAGTATCTAAACGCAACCCGTGTATGAAATTCTTATAGTTAGGAGTTAACACATTCGCGACCGCTGACGTGAATTCACGTTATTTTAAATTTTATTTATTATTTCTAAAGCAAGTATACAAATTATAAAAATCTTTTGATCTTAAACAACACATAATTGCAACATTCATATTTCAAAACAAATTTTATCATTTTTATCCTTGTTTTAACGATACAAATTTGCGGCAACCAGTTTCAGAATTACCCGGTACTCAGTATTAGAAACGAACAAAAGTTGCCGGTCGCGAATGTGTTAACATTTTATTTCCGACGATGCTCAAGTTTGTAACGCGTAACTTTTATACAAAAAAGAATTGTGACTAAAACTGATTAAAATAAGAATCTAGAATTAATTATAGAACTGAATGATTATTTAGAGACATTGATTCTGTGTAGAATACGTTCAACGCGTAACTATCAAACATAGAAAGATTTCTCTATTTAAAATAAAGAACCGAATATCAATTGTGAAATTGAGTAATTATTTATTTAGCGATATTAATTCTCTTCACGTCGATCGGGTAACTTTTAAGTAATTTAAATTTCAAACGAGACACGTACAACTTACAACACTCACTTAAATTTCTTAAACATTTACTAAGAATGTAGCGACGTACCTGATTTAAACAGACGCGCGACGCACGGATAGTTTCCCAGGAGGACGAAGGCTTTTTCCACAGAGATCTGGGCTGCAGTATTTATCACGAGAGACGAATTTCACTATTAGGTCTTTACACCCTAGCTTGCTGAAATCCACTGATGAGACCGTGCCAGATCTTCGCGCTTCTGTACTCGTTATTTAGGAGATAAAGGGGTAGGTACGAAGCGCATGCGCGCGCGCAGGGGGTTGGTCCTACGATCACGCAGCTCCGCGCGCCATCTACGCTGCGTAAGCGATTCAGATGGGATATTCATATGTAAAACATTGTACTGAAAATCTGAATAATACTGATTAGATATCAGTTCTATGATTTTAATTAAAGTGTTTCGAAATTTGTTCTCGAGGAGCTCCATATTTGAATTGAATACATCTTCCTTTTCTGTTCTACGATATTATACATTAAGGTAAATTGAAAACGGATTTTCATTATTTTAGCAACTTGTTGTTCATTTGGATGAATCAAGTACTTTTGCATAATCCATATTTTGTTTAACAAACATTCTATACAATTTAAATAATGTTTATCTTAACCTTTAAAAAGCATGCTTGTATAAATTATTTGTTTCTATGTCACAGGTTTCAATAGAGTTCGATAAGAAACGTTATGTTTTGTATTGCAGATGACCAAATTAATGGAGTGGCTTTTATTTGGTTCTTTATTCTTTGGCATATGGATCGCTGCGGTTACAGAGAGCATTAATTTAGCATTTATCATTGAATCGAAGGGAATCATCCTTTTCCTTCCGCTCGTCGTCGTGGCGTTATTCGGCCTGTATTCAGCTGTCGTCATTTTATACAGAGTGTTCACGTTCAACAATTGTGAAAACGCAGCTGTAGAGTTACAAGAAGTAAGTCCCGAAACGAATGGTAGATGTATCAGGACTTAAGAGAGCTCGTGAGACTTTTAAACTGTTTGTTCGCAGCAAATAGAGGAAGCTAAGAGAGATCTCCAGAGCAAAGGTGTTGTTCTAAGGACCAAATGAATCGATATATATTTCTATACGATTCAAGTTGTACATTGCGATATGACGAATTCATTTATGCCCATTATATTTGTACATACTTTTAATAAGTAAAAAAATCATAAACAGCATAAAAAGCATTTGTCTCTTGACGATAAAGAATGTGAACAGCGTAACATCTTCTCGATCGTACACAATTATATTTGTGTAGCAAACAGGGGAACAAGCGTGTTTGTTCGCATATTAGACTTATCGTTTTTATTTATTAAATATGCAATTTTGTTTAGTGGTATTACTTGTTCTACATCGTGTTATGTTTCTAATAAAATTTTAATATCGGTACTAGTTTCTTAAAAATTCGAACGATCCCTAATAAGTTACATGTTACATTTAAGGCTACGAATATGTCGAATGCTCCGTTCGTAATATTAATAATCTCATTGCCTCCGTGCTTTTTTTTTATAGAAAGTTAATTACAAATTTTCATTAAAGTTTCATACCTCCTTGTGAGTCACCTCCAGTTATCTATGCGTGATACCTCATATACGATTATCTCTTACTAGCTAGTTATAAGTTAATCGAGCTCGTCCTCGGATGAGAGAAATGGATTATATAGGTCAAACAAATTTGAAACAATATGTATGCATATGTTACGTAAATTTTCATTTTTTCTTTTTTTCTTTTTCCTTTCATGCGAAAGTTTCTTACATATTTCCTTAGTTACGTGGCAAATGAAATGATATCGTGTTATCAGTGAATAACTATTTTCATCGGTTTTTCTTTAAAAAATACAAGACTTTTTTTTATACATACATACATAGGCGCAAGTTATACGCAAGTACACACATATATACATATGCAATCATACATATACGGATGCACTTACATAATTTTTATATCAGAAAGCCCATTAAATGTACAAAGTATGCTTGCCATCTGCACACAGCTTCCGTACATTCTCGGTTGCATGTACGCGAGCTTGTATGCACGTAAATTGTATACAATACTCCCGAAGTATTCGTATCCTCGTATATTCGAACAAGCAGGCTTTCTTACATAAAAATGTAATTACACTGCTCCATATATTTAAAGAACAAAAATAATCGTCAATGAGTAATTTTCAGACTGTAAGGACAGATCGTAACACACACGAGAAATGGTCTAACTCCAGTGTCTTGAAGTACATAAAAAGGGGATGTAAATGTATGTATATGTTGGAGAGAGAGAGAGAGAGAAAAAAAAGAAGAGAGAGTGTTTCAAAGCTAAAAATTTAACGCATTAATATTTTCTGTTTCTGGTACATGGTTCTAATAGATTTTTTGCGTGATACCAAACATGCCAATGTATATTAGCGCCTAACTAAAACTTTAATACAAACATAAATATGTGTGCATATTTATATACAAAACGAAGATGACCAGTTGGAAAATAACATGGCGCCTGTGTAATTACCCACCCTACGTCAGTCCTTTAATTCCTTATTGTGAAAATCAATTAAGTGCGTTAGTTCAGTCATCGAGACTTTGCGATAGCAAAAAGTTAGCAGCAAGGTTTTCGTTCTTTTCGCACGCGAAATACGCTTGGACGACTAAGTGCTCCGGGAATCCTAACGCCTTCAGCCTTTCGATAGCCTCTTTATCTTGCGGCGTTACCTGAATCACGGAAGGCTCTACGTCCGATCCAGCTCCTCCTATGCCGAGGCCGCCGCTTATTCCGCCGGGGGCAGCTGCCGGGGCAACGTTCGACGCGGACACAGGCGTGGTTCTACCTCCTGTGCTGCCAGTCGTCTCCACTGTGTCCGAATAAAATGATTATCTTTGGAAACAATAATTATATTAATTTACCGAAACAGGACTAACCGGGCTCGTTGAGCATGCGTACGAATGCCTCTTGATTTTGCGAGATAAGCTGCAACAGCGCGGGATTAGTTTGACCGATCTGCTGCAGTACGGCGTTCAGTAACTGAGGATTCTGTTGAATGACTTGACGCATCTGCTGGAACTGTGGTTGCATTCGTAAAAATGCTAACGGATGTTGACCGTGCTCTCGGAGCTGTTCCGAAGCTTCAAGCTGATCCTCGGGCAAGTCCTCGAACAGCTGGACGGGTATACCCGTCAAGAGGTATTCGACCGCCCTGTCGGGATTGTTGAAACTGGCTCTTAACGCCTGCTCGACCTGTTCGCGTTCGTACCTGAATGAACACGGAACGAGTTAATCGAGCATAAGTGAAGGCGAGCAACGACGGGATATTTAAAAATTCGATTTTTGTGTTTGACGTATATCTACCCCATATCCACAATAATGTTCACCATAGAATTGTAATCTTCACCCATTAACAAGGCACTTTCAGCTTGATTTCCAGTACCGCCTCCGGCAACGGTACTTGCCCCAGATTGCTCTTGCACGGTACTGGCAGGGTTCGATGCAACCTGAACAGTAGGATTTGAACTAGGTTGTGCGGCTGGGCTACGAGGGGAAACAGGTATTAATAGAAACTATATGTGAAACGAAATATGTATAATATTTAATCCAAGTTAATACCTAGCTGTAGTAGTTTCTTCTTTACTCTCCGTACTCGTTGATTCCTCGGTCGCTGGTTGACCGTCGCCCGATTTAAGCTTTGTTACCATAACGACTATAAACTTCTTTTCATCTATATTATACTCTGTTAACGGGTGTTCATCTTTTAATATTTTTCCTATAAACACCGGAGAAATGTTATACAACCATAGATCATCGGCATACGAAAATAATAATAGTCATTGAAAAGAATAATCTATTTCCAATGGTGCATTGAATTTCTGAATATACTAAAACTTGAATATTTGAACGTAAATTTAAGGCACGACGGGTAAAACCTTTCCGTATAGGTAAGAACAATAATAAATGTGCGATTAAGCAGAAATAAGGTTATGTAAGCTATATCGCTCACCAGCATATATTAATTTCTGGTATTTAGCAGGAAAACCCTTTTGAGTCTCGATCTTCTGCTTTAAATCCATTACCTGGAAAGAGATATAGGATTTGTTCAGTCGTAATTGAAATGCGAACGAAACATTTCGTATTTACTCTCTTTACTCACGGTCTGCGACGGATCAATTTCTACTGTAAACGTCAGTTGCTGTAAGTTTTTTAGCGTTATAATCATGGTGAACGATTAAAAATTAATGTTACGTCGTTGATTGGCAAACGGAACTTTGATAGATCCGGTCTAATTGTACGGAGATGTTTTGGTAAAGATCTTTTCAGCGATGAGTCGGCACTGCTCAAAGCAAGTTACAAATGCTTAACACGGGGTAGTGGTAGTACGCGGTGCAGCTGAAAACATATGATGACGTAAAGCGGCATTTCCAACGCGTTAACAATTGAACATTGAAATTATTTAATATTACAATTGCCGCGACAGCAAGCGACGATTTATTAGAAAATCTGAATACAGATTTCACCCGCGTGAGGTTCGCCCGTATTTTCGACGCCTCTCCAATCTCATTTAAACGCTTTCTTTATTCGTATCGCATCGAGAGGGTATTTATAATATTCTCATACAACTACAATACGTGTGACCGGTTTTAATGATCAAACAGTCAAATATCAATAGTATTGATAAGAGTATAAAAAAAACGATCGAGGGACCCGCGTCATTTTTTCTTATCTTCAATTTATAAATACGCAATCTACGTGAATATAAATACTGCGATTCATTTATTTCCATTGTTTATACATTTGTGAGTGACTAGAGTAAAACCAGTAAAACTAAAATTATGTTACACATGAAATTTGCCAATGCATTAAGATACACAGAAATCTGATTCACAGATAAATTGTCCGTGAAACAATTCGAATATAAAATTTTTTGTTTCTTTCAACCGATCAAAATTATATTTAGACCGCTAAACTTGTCTCGTGCGTGGCTCACAATAGCTCTGTCTTATTTTACACTTCGAGTATCTTAACACATGTACATATAAAATATATAAGTAGCTATATCCTTAATTAAAAATCAGTTCGTCACTGACGTTATCCTTTTGCGACACGATCGTGCATAAATATTATATTGTGTTTGCACATTTTATATCCTCTACGTATTTATATATATATATATTTATATAACAATAAGGAATTTTAATACTTTATCCATAGAATAACAATTAATACAAGAATGACAAGAGAAATGATTGAAGCGTCAACTAGAATCGACGAAACTTTTGTTCAGTTTTTACAACTGTTACCGTTCTTCTCTAGAACACAAACTAAATTAACGATTAGTTTTAAGTATGGTGGTTCGCCGACTGACCAAATTGTTTAACGATTATCACTTACAAATTAAATGCAGAATGTCCAGAATGTTCTTCGACTTTCGCGCAACAACTGCATTTTGTAATTACTCTTGGTACGGCGTGTTCGGAGTCACGTTGATCATCTCTGATGCGCTAAAAGATAGACAATAAAGTTACACGAGGAAGTAGCATAGAGAGAGGTTTTAGGTGTATCGAATCCAAGTATCCATCGCAAGCTTATTTGTATAAAACGAAGCAAAATAATTAGTTCATCCAATGCAGACAATCATGATTCAATTAAAAATGTTTTGTAATCAAATGTCTAATATCAAATTTATGTTCGCTGCTTCCTACCTTCTAAGCAATCATACACCTGAACAACTGAAACGTACGTAATCATAATAAAACGTAAAAAAGAGGCATACAAGATGTTCAGTCGACTTGTTATGCATTACTCTCGAATGGTATGATATTACTGAACACACTGTGCAAGGTGTAAAGCGTAATAGCGAATAAAGTATGAATCGTCGATAGAATACGTGAACTGCTCATAATTACGTTACAACTTAAAACGCAATAAATAAAAAATAAAATAATACATAATCGCATGCACTCGAGTAGCCTGTGACGAAACTGTACGTTCGTCGATTTCAGGTCAGAGATACAGCAAAAACTCACGGTAAATCAAGGAGAATATTTTAATGAAATACTCATCAAGCCATCTCACACATAAGACAGTATCACTAAAATTCTTGCAGAGTAGACATAACACAATATCACAAACACTTACAAGAACAATTACGGTGCCCTAAGCATACTTTGTTGCAGTCATCTTTACGTTTGTTTGCTGTATAACATACATTACATAGTAGTTTATTGTCAAGATTCCAACTCGAGATATACGTATATATAATACTGTAGACATTAGTTTATAAATTAATGTTCATGAAAGAAAAAACGTATTTGAGAGTGTACTTCGGTAGCATGTCTTTAAAGAACATCACTCTTGCGCTTCGTAATTATGTTCATAAAATTCGTTTTAAGTTTTTTATGTCATAATGATCAACAGATGCGCTTAATAAAAATTGTTACGAGTCTATTATTATTGTAACGATCAGTGGATGCACTTACTGTCAAGCTAACTGTAAAAGACAGATAATACTTGAACAGATTATTTTACTTCTCCAGTTTATATAGTAGCTTAACAGTAAATGCATATGACAAACACAATTGTCATTTCTTCGTATACATATTATTATTGCTTTAGTTAGAAGCAATTCATTTGAAAGCAATTGCGTATTTTAATACCCTATAAGCGTAACACCATTTAGTGAGAATGAAACGGAGAAAATATAATTTAATATATGAATCCCTTACCTCTTGGAGCATTTGATATGTATTATGAGTAGCGTCACGCCTAACAATAAACAAATGCAACCGACGACTATGTAAGCGATACCGAGAAAAGGATTCTTCCCACCAAGGAGAGAGGTAGTGCTCAAGATCATCTTCTTCCTGCCGTCGAAGGCGGACACAAGATACGCTGTAATCGAGAAATATCGTATCGTTATTCTCAACGATGCGATTCAAGCGAATACTCGATGCTTACTATAATTAAGATGAAGCGTATAGTTTCCAGATGGTAGACCATCGGTGAAACCGCGTTTCGTGTGATCAATTCTACGGTAGAGTTTCCTGAAGTTAGGCAGTGCGGCGGTTCTCATCCATACGATTAAATCTTCATTTTGAAAGGCATTGTTGCGAGGATCTTCGTCTAATTGGTAAATATATTTAGTCCAGTTCTTTGGCTTCGCGTAATTACTTTTATTAAATACTTTTGCCAGGTCGCCGTCGGGATTTCTGAACTTAATGTTCTTATCCGAAGGCCAGGCTATACCGGTTTTCAACAACGGCACAGACCCGTTATGCTTTTCAGAATACAATTCCAGCGAGTCGCTGAACAACGAATTAGCGATAGCACCGCAGGGTACGATCGGTTTG
Organism: Ceratina australensis; assembly: GCA_004307685.1. NCBI lineage: Eukaryota > Metazoa > Arthropoda > Insecta > Hymenoptera > Apidae > Ceratina > Ceratina australensis. The sequence goes on along the minus strand of SHCU01000262.1, from coordinate 77,573 downwards.
CCCTCATTGTCGTAAGCGAACGGCTCGCAGTCACCCGAGACGATGTCGCTCAGCTTGCCCAGCAGTTGATTATCATCCCTCGATTTTACGTATCGTCTGTGGTTTTGGTAGAAGTTAGTCAGACCGTAGTACATGTAAGTTTTCCCATTAAAATCGTATGGCAACGTGAAATTTATCTCGCAGCTGCAAGGCTGCAATGGATTGGCCGCTATGACTTCGGCGCATCTTATGCCGTTCGCGCGATAGACGTTGGTAGAGTTGCAGTCCGTGTAATCGAGAATGAATTCCTTAACTTGGTCAGAGAAATACAGCAGCCCGACTCCGACTGGTATGAAAGCGATTCCGATTACGAAGAACGTTGGCAAAACAGTGCCAGCAGTGAGTATTGGTTGCCAAGCAGGTAGACGTTGCTGTTTGAACGCGCTATCTGTTTAAAAACGAAGAATGCGTTTAAAAGTAAAATACTTATTCTCTAGACTGTTCACGATTGATACATTGAATATAAAGCGAGAATCGAACGGACATAACCTAACTGTAGGTTGAAATTACGATCAACTTACCAGACGGTTTCTTCGTTTTCGTCAACGAATTAACTTCAGTGACAGAAGTCATTCTCCTTTATTCGAATTATTTATCTCCTTATTAAATTTCAACAATTGACTGCTTACATATGTATATACAAGTCGTATTCTAGTAGTCATAGAGTGCCAACGATAGTCGCTCTGCTAACTTGCCGACCTTGCCGACTGCCGCTCAATTTATGAGTCATACTGATAATCCGTCTTTTTCGATAAAACATTTTTTCCTGAATAGCATCTTATATTTAATATTCTAATGAATGGGAATACCAGACCTCCCGGCTATTTAAAGAGAAAATCATGTAAGATTTTCGCAATCCCGACGTCGAGGTTTGATACGTGTAAATAATGAAGTCACATTCAATGAAGGCATTTAAATCGTTTATTGCAAATAAAAAGGATGATACAATAGGTAACAGGAAAACGTTGCACGAGGAGAATAAATAAGACAGGCCTGAAAAAATTCTAGAATTTTATTACTCATCCTCATAACTCCTCCTGTTTTCTGCTACGTTTGACATTCGTTTAGGAGAAGTAACTGTCTGCTTACGAAAAGTTGTACTTTTAATTTTATTAACAGCCAACATGTAATGTATAGAAGCATTCGCGTGACTATCGTGAGTTTAATATTTAAATGTGGAATTCTTGATAATGATTATTCGTAACGTGCAAATGGCATTCATCAAACTATTCTTTCAACAATGAATATCACTTGCACGCGGCTCTTGCATAGCAGAGAATTATTAATTACATTATACTGACGATTTAACCTGAGAAGCCTGAGAGGAAGTCAGTAACAACTTGCTTCAATTTCGCGTCGGATGCCTCGCTGATCAAGTTCTCCTTGGCAATTGTATTTAAGAGATCCCGTTGGCTGTTCCTGAGAGGATAGAAAAACAACGTGAACGCAACGAATACGACTAACTTTTCTTTGAATCGTGATTCAAGCCAGTTACCTGATGTGAGCAAGGAATTCTTTCTCAAAGGCAGTGATTTTCGTGGGATCCATCTTATCGAGATATCCACGGACACCACAGTAGATAACAGCTACCTGTTCTTCGATAGCCATGGGCACTGAGAAAGTACAGGAATGTTAATCTTATTCCTAATTTCATTAACCTTTTACGTTTATAATAGTAAAACATGTATAACGATATTTTACCGTATTGTCCCTGTTTGAGAAGTTCTGTCAATCGGACACCACGATTCAGCAGCTGCTGGGTGGCGGCATCCAAGTCGGAACCGAACTGCGCGAAGGCTGCTACTTCACGGTACTGAGCCAATTCCAGTTTCATGGAACCAGCGACCTGAAGAAAATTTAAGCGATTAAATACGGTCAGAATCAGTTTGAATATTATTTTTCGATGAATTTTTACCTGTTTCATGGCCTTGGTTTGGGCAGCTGAACCGACTCGAGATACCGACAAACCTACGTTGATCGCAGGACGAATACCCTTGTAGAACAATTCCGTTTCTAAAAAGATTTGTCCGTCCGTGATGGAAATTACGTTCGTGGGGATATAAGCGGACACATCGCCGGCCTGTGTCTCGATAACCGGCAACGCCGTCAGCGAACCGCCGCCTAAACTCTCGTTCATTTTAGCCGCTCGTTCAAGCAGACGGGAATGGAGGTAGAACACATCACCAGGGTAAGCTTCGCGACCTGGTGGTCTTCTCAGCAGCAGAGACATTTGTCGATAGGCAACGGCTTGTTTTGACAAATCGTCATAAATAATTAAAGCGTGTTTTCCGTTATCTCTGCAATAGTTTAAAATTAAATATGACGCACGGCTGAAGTTGAAACGAATTCGAAAGAACGAATTATGCACCTGAAGAATTCGCCCATGGCGCATCCAGAGTATGGAGCTAAATACTGAAGAGGCGCCGCGTCGGAAGCAGTGGCTGACACAATGATGGTATAATTAATAGCGCCGCTGTCCGTCAAACGTTTTACTATCTGCGCCACGGTGGATCTCTTTTGACCGATGGCAACGTAAATACAGTACAACTTCTTCTTTTCTTCTCCAGCGTCGTTAAATCGTTTCTGATTAATAATCGTGTCAATGGCAAGAGCGGTTTTTCCGGTCTGCCTGTCTCCGATGATCAACTCACGTTGGCCACGACCAATGGGTACCAGAGAGTCAACAGCTTTGATTCCAGTTTGCATGGGCTCTCTTACAGATACCCTTCAAGAATATATTCACGTATAAAAAACTAGTAAACAACGTAATCGACAGGCAATGACACGGCTACTTACCTGGGAATGATGCCAGGAGCTTTAGTACCGATACGAAATCTGAGTTTATTGTTCAGCGGTCCTTTACCGTCGATAGGATTTCCTAAAGCGTCTACGACGCGTCCCAGCAATTCCTCTCCGACGGGAACATCGACAATGGCTCCGGTACGTTTAACGATATCGCCTTCCTTGATGTGTCTGTCGTTACCGAAGACTACAACACCGACGTTGTCTGGCTCCAAGTTCAGAGCCATCCCCTTTAATCCCGAACTAAATTCTACCATCTCGTCAGCCTGGATGTTCTTAAGTCCATAAACACGGGCGATACCGTCACCGATGCTAAGCACACGGCCAGTTTCCTCAAGATTGGCCTGTATTACGTAACATTTAGTTTAAATTAGTACCATGTATATACGAGTTACTTAGTTGGAATATACACACGATTCGATTTACCTTAGGGGCTGCGCCAAGAATACGGTCTTCCAGGATAGAAGAGATTTCGGCTGAACGCCGGCTGCATGATACATGGTACTTGCAGGAGGATATGCAAAGGGGCCATTTCACCTGTAAAAGCAATTACGACCCAGAGTATAATCATTGCACTTTGAAAATATACCATTCAAATACATATTACATAACTTGATGCTATTCTGTTTATGTAATCCACTGCATAATAATACAAAATTCGTGACACTCGATTGTTACAGAATTACAGACAGGAATTAATGCCACTAATTAGATGCAAGCGTGTTTCAATTGACCAAGAGCGTAGATTATTACTACAGCAACGTATGGACCCGTGCAAAGTGGAAAATGTCGGCACGTTCCGCTCAGGTGTTACCGTCCCAAATAAATCACAGAACGGGTGTTAATCCATCTCGCGTTACCTGGATCGTGGTGTTTGGCAATTGTCTCGCTATCGAAGCAGCCAAACGTAAAGACAGAGCCATTTCGATGTGTTACAAGCCCGTCAACCGGACCGCGAATTCAGAAACGATGAACGATCGAGGCAGGGACGAGCAGAAGAACGTCCCGAGTAGCCCCACTCTGACATCCACAGGAAGTCGATATCCATCGACTTGCGCGTAACCTCGTATCCAGATACGTGCACCAATTCGCACGGCAGAATTTCCTTCTGCGAAATAATACGGACAAAATTACACCGTACGTGTCGCGTTAAAAATAACATATTTTTCTAAACACACGCCTGCCTATTTGAACTCCACGACATCCGAATTTTTCCACGATTAGCTTTGGGTTCGAGGGTATCGGCAATTACACAATACAGTTTATTGAACTGGCGCCAGTTTAGATTTAAAACCTGTATATTTTTCAACAATTAATGTGTTATTAACAGTCGGTTGAAAAACGTATCGGTACCGTCGAGTACGATTATCATCTCAAGTATATTATTAACGTGCATGATTATTATGAAGAATAGAGATCTTTGATTTCTTATATGCATTAACGACGAGATCTATTTTTAATCGAATGTTTAATATATTTATTAATATCAGGTTTAAATTCTTAAGAAACGAACATTTTTTTAAATCTTTCTCATCTATTTGCACGGAGAATAATAATAAAATAATTTTTATCTAAATTCAACGTTCAAAGAATATATGATATATTTTAAGCGTCAGTAGAAATTTTTTTGTAGAATAAGTTTTATTTCGAAAGTCGACGCAGTTATTATATCTAAACGAAACAATTTTTGATTTCACGCAGTCTTCAGGTTACGTTGGTTGAACGTGTTCATCATTGCACCGGCGCTGAAGTTTGTTATTATCGTATCGTATTGATTATTGGTCGCGACCATCGTCGAAAAGCGTATAAATGTTGATTTTATGTGAGAGCTAATGAATAATTATCGAGAATGGAGCGAGCATTATAAAAAGCGTACATTCATGCGGGAGAACGGTTGTTATCTCGTTAATAACTGCACTCGCTCTGCAGTTATTTTCGGAGAAGGGCAGGTGACAGTACAGGTACCCCAACTCATTGTTTACACGTAAAATGTTTCACGTTTTAATCATTAATTATGATTTCAGATAAAAAAGGTTTGACTCGTGTCATTTAAACAAAGATGATATTCTTCATAGAACAAAATACTTCCTGCTAACAAGTATTTCGGTGTACACGCGAGAACATGGATTCTGCGACCGAGCTGGAGCTGATAGAGAAGTTAGCAAAGGAGGCAGAGAGTCTGAAGATACGTTTAGACGACGAGAGGCAAAAACTGAATGATATCACTCGTAAGTTTGCAATCAGTTTACTATGCTTTACGCCGAAGAATATTTATGTTATCGTTCGTTATTGTTGTTATGTTATATGTTATCAATTTATGTTACAGTTGCGAGTATAGCGGATAGGCTCGAATCGATCAGTTGTATCAATGTGAAGCCACGCCGCGTCTTAAAGGGACACCAAGCAAAAGTTCTCTGCTCGGATTGGTCCCCCGACAAGCGTCACATAGTATCTTCTTCGCAGGTAAGAATTCATTCGTGACATTTCACTTGGATCGACTCACGGCTTTGAAAATTGTGGCAGGATGGAAAAATGATAATATGGGATGCTTTTACGACAAATAAAGAACACGCACTGACTATGCCGACCATTTGGGTCATGGCTTGCGCTTATGCTCCGAGTGGTGGTCTCGTCGCTTGCGGGTACACAGTTAAATTGATAAGACGATGACGGTCGCCGTGTCGTTTACACGAAATTTTGCTTCTTGCAGAGGACTAGATAATAAAGTTACCGTGTATCCGTTGAGTCAAGAGGACGACGTGTCGACTCGTAAAAAGACTGTCGCTACGCACACGTCTTACATGTCTTGTTGCGTGTTCCCCAATAGCGATCAACAAATTTTGACCGGCAGCGGAGACAGCACGTGTGCTTTGTGGGACGTGGAAAGTGGTCAGCTGTTACAGAGTTTTCTCGGTCACTCCAGTGACGTTATGTCGATCGACCTGGCGCCGAGCGAGACCGGCAACACGTTCGTCTCCGGTAGTTGCGACAAAATGGTTTTGATATGGGATATGAGGACCGGTCAGTGCGCTCAAAGCTTCGAGGGACATCAGTCTGACGTTAACTCTGTACGTGGAGAATCTGTCGCTTTGAAACTGGAATTGCAGCTTTTGTAAAAATGATTATATCGTGTTATGTTGAATCTAGGTGAAATTTCATCCGGGCGGTGATGCCGTGGCGACTGGTTCCGACGACGCGACTTGTCGCCTCTTCGATTTACGTGCCGACAGAGAAATAGCAGTGTACGCGAAAGAAAGTATTATATTCGGGGCGAACGCAGTTGACCTGAGCGTCAGCGGACGTTTACTTTTCGCCGGTTATAACGATTACACTGTAAATATATGGGATACTCTGAAGTGTCAACGAGTCGCGTTTCTGTGCGGACACGAGAATCGAGTGTCTTGTTTAAGAGTCTCACCGGACGGGACCGCCCTCTCCACCGGGAGCTGGGATTCAACTCTACGAGTTTGGGCTTAATTCAATCAAAATGAAACCTCTCATATTACTAACTAATAGTTCAAGTTGACCCTGTGTACATTTTAAAAATTACGTAACGACGTAACACTGTTTTTTTTATTAAACTGTTTCAAACTAACGAGAAATGTCGCGCGACATGATACGGAGAGTAGGTAGAAAGATCAGATGGATCACGAATCATGATACTTAGTCACGATTTTAATGAAATTAATCATTTTTAGGCTGGTCCTAATTTATAGAAATCAAGTGCAAACAAATAGTTATAACTATTTAATCGATTACAGTATTATGTGAAACTAAACAATAAAAATATTTAGTTCATTCATGTTACACGATATTTATAATACTTTCCCTGCGTCGTTTTACGGACTGAGTCAGAAATATTTTCGATCGACTACTTGGCCTCTCGAGTTTCTCTCAATAACGGAAGTTCCGGCATAATTTTGTATAAAACTCAATTATTTTTAATGACAAATGGTATAAAATTTAATAACTTACAACTCGTCTTTACACAGATAATATAATTCAAAGGAGCTTATTCATCTTGACAAATCGGCGGACAGCATTGCTAAAACCATCTTTATACTTATACCACGTACCATCAGTCTTTGAAAGTCTTCCTGATCTCGCGGAACCATTCTCCTTCTCTTTAGCCTGTTCGACAGTAATAGGCCTTCCGAAGAAATCTTTGTATTGCTGAAATTGTAATTTTACATTATATCCATTGTCTGTTCGCAGAGTGGAAGAACGACATTAAAGTCGAGCAAATCGTTCTTACAATTTCTTTTGTTACAGCTTTAAATTTATTAGGTTGATCCATAGGATCAGATTTTGGTTTCTCGACATCAGTTGCTTTGTTATTCACATCTTTATCATTACTGTTTTTAGAGACGATTTTTGCTGCTCGTCGTACACGCTCAACTTCTAATTCTTGTAGGATTAATTGTTTCGCTGCGTATGCCAGTGTTCGCCGATTTTTGCATTCGGGAAAAATGGCTATTTCAAATACATCGCTGGAAAAAGCAATATGAATGCATGTTTTATTGAGAAACGTAAAACATGATTTCGTGGCTTACGGATCCAGCTTGTAGTCGTAACTCCCATTGATGCTTTTTTCTTGAATAAACGTGAGGCCGAAGTCGATTAATACATTAACCAATCGACTGATGTCTTCCCTCTCTCTGCTCGAATGTAAGTGCCCAGACACTGTGCGTATCACAGGATTTAGTAAATCCGGAAGGAAGGGAGCATAATCAATTGCTAAAATTCTACTATCACGACCGTTGCAGCGGTGTATTGTTGTTAGAATTGCTTCGCTTCTTGCAAGTCTTTGATTCATCTATCGAATGAAAATTCTTACGTAAATTATGCTTACTACCTCGAAAGATATCTGAATTTATTATAACTACGATTCTTACTTCGAACAGAGCAGAAGGATACGATATTGTAACAGTCTTTGCTTTGGCAAGATACAAATGCCACGTAACGAATGCATAATTTAGATAAGGCATGATGGACCAGTTTTGACAGTTTGCGATCATACTTGTAATCTCATCGAAAAATTCAAACCATTCCAAGCTCAATACAATGTATTTCCATTTGTCGCT